>JBBCBC010000010.1:5033084-5315242 GCA_037126765.1 Stenogyne calaminthoides
TATGGATAATAACGTTGAACTATCTTTACTCCAAGAATAAAAATATTAATTAATATAAAGCTTTTTCAGTGGCTTAATTAATTAGTGGACTAGATAATCTTAAACACGGGAAATAATAACCGGGAGCCATATTTTTGTAGCATCGTAATATGGATTAAGATGGATAGTTCAATATTGATTTTATAGTGGAGTAAATTAATATTAATTGAACTTGAATAATATTTTGGCTTAATATTATAGATTCATAGTCAATTGGATGTCCAATCTTAATTCTCCTAAAGGCCCCTCAAATAGCCCAATTAAAGTCCAATTAATGAAAAGGAGAAAAAAATATTATTGCCTATTTTTCTCTAATTATTATTGAAAATAATGAGTAGGAGAGAGAAAAAAAATTTCTTGGAAAGATTTATGGAATAAGTATTCTTGAGATATAAGTTTATCCCATAAATTCAAGAATGGTAAAAGATCTTATTCCTTCCTATTTTACTTGATTTTTTCGAAAATAATGGACAAGAAGGGAGGTGAAGATTTTGTTGGGAGATATTTTGGGAAATAGAATATATTGGATATATTCAAGATTGTATCTTGAGGAAGAATCAAGGAAATTCCTTAATGACCCAATTAGGTCAAAATTTTCGACCCCCTTAGTCCTATAAATGGGGGATGAATTTTTCATCCCCAATGCAATTCCATGTGTTGGGAAAATTAGAAATCCACAAAGGTTGTGGCAAATATTTTTAGTTTTCTCCTTTATTAAAATCGTTCGTGAGAATCCTCTCACCGGATTACGTTCGAGGACTTGGGACATATTTGAGAAGGCACTTTGGGTTGATCCATCGTCTCAACGGTTGTCTCTACAAGAGGTATGTAATTTCGTAACTCCTAGATTCCACATGCTTAGGATTTACGTGAATTACGTGTACACATGTTGTTGTTGCTTATTTAATTATTATGTTGAATTAATTTAGGATTGATTCATGTTAGTAATTAATTGAATAATTTAAATATGTATTTAAATACACCTCGAATAGATCCGGACACCCCGTATTTCCCAACAATTACAGCAAAGTTCACGCTAAACTTAAATTCATCTCCAATCGTTAACACTACTTTGCATTTTGGGAAATATTATTAATTACATGACAATTGCTAAGATTTAATACAGAGCAACGTGTGGAAGGAAAGTCTTGTATGATTTGTCCCCTTGGTGGGCTCAGAAGTTTTATCATACCAAATCTTGCAAGTGGAATTAGTTTGCGGTATGGATAATAATATTGAGATGTTTTTACTCCAAGGAAAAAAATATTAATTAATATAAAGCTTTTCAGTGGCTTAATTAATTAATGGACTAGATAATTTTAAACACAGGAAATAATAACCGGGAGTCATATTATCGTAATATGGATTAAGATGGGTAGTACAATATTAATTTTATAGTGGAGTAAATTAATATTAATGGGTTGAATAATATTGTGGCTCAATATTAAGAAATTCAGAGCCCATTGGAGGTTCAATCTTAATTCTCCTAAAGGCCCCTCAAATAGCCCAATATAAGTCCAATTAATGAAAAGGAGAAAAAAAAATATTATTGCCTAATTTTGCCTTATTTTTTTGAAAATATGCAATAAAGAAGAGGAAAAATTTTCTTGAAAAGATTTTATGGAAAGAGATAAGTATTCTTGGAATACAAGATTATCTCATAAATTCAAGAAATAAAATTTTGTTTCTTTAATGCTAAGATTTTAAAAAAAATTTGTAATATGGGGAGGAAAAGATATTTTGTGATTTATATGGAAAATAGAATATATGAGATATATTCAAGATTGTATATTGGGAAGATACAAAGAAATTTTCCATAACCCTATTTGGGGTCAAAATTTCGACCACTTCCACTATTATAAATAGGGGATGAATTTTTCATCCCCAACACAATTCCAGTCTTGGAAAAATTAGAAATCCACAGAGGTGGTACAATATATTTTTGGTTTTCTCCTTTGTTATAATTGTTCGTGAGAATCCTTCCATCGGATTATGAGCAAGGACGTGGGTCATATTTGAGAAGGTGTTTGAGTTGATCTATCTACTCAAAGGTTGTCTCCAAGAGGTATGCTTCTCGTAACTCCTAGATTCCGCATGTATATGATTTACGTGAAATTAATTGTACGCATGATGTTGTTGGCGTTTAATTGTTATTTGAATTAATATAGGATTGATTCATGCTAGTAATAATTAAATAATTTAAATATGTATTTAATTGCACATCGAATAGATCTGGACACCTTATTCCCCAATATAGTCTACCTAACATACCTGGAAACCCACATTGTTTTCTAATATAAAGTAGTCTAGCAATGTCATCGACAGTAGTCTGTCTTAGATATCACTCTCTAAATATCTCCAAATCTCTTCACACATTCAATTGCAGTAGACTCTCCAATGTTGATGTCCTCGTCAGTAGCATCTGTTGGCAAAGTATATGTTAATACACGAAACATAGCAGTTATTTTTTTAAGAGTAGACAAGCCGAGTCTATTTGTTGCGTCTCTTCGTTGCACAAAATAATTATCATGATCTTTAACAGCATTAGCAATGCAAAGGAATAAAGATCGAGTCATTTGAAAATGTCTGCGGGACATTGTTGCATTTAATGTTGGATTTTCAGCAAAGTAGTCGTTGAACAAGCGTTCGTTGCTGCTTCTCGATCACGATTGATTGTTGTACGACCAAGAACTGAACCTCTATGAATGGGATAATCATCTTGGACGCTAAGAATTTATGAAATGGTTATTTCTAGAGATATGTTGAATTATCAAACTTTCTTGAAGAGAATACTCATCAGAGTCTGAAGATGAGTTTGTTGGAGATATTTTTTTTTGATAAAAGTATAGAAAGAGAAATTGGAAGAGATTCATAGAGAAATAACATGGCCAGTCCTTATTAAGTAGGAGATTCACATGTTGCAATGTTATAATAATTGGAAGAAAAAACAATGACTTCACATGAGTTTCCTGCAATATCACGTGAATTTGTTGCTTATAATAATTGGACGAACAAATAATAGTATAACATGGTTTCTCAGTGAAAAAACAATGGTATCACATGGGTTTCCTGCAATGAAAAAGCAATGAAATTAAATTATTAGGTAGGAGAGTCGCATGGGTTCCCTGTAATTAAATTGATCTTATTGTCCAGAAGGTTCACATGGGGTTCTCTGCAACATCACGTGATTTGCTGCAATGTTAATAGTTGGATAGTGGGATGAAAGATCAATACTTTCACATGAATTCCCTGCATTGTCACATGTATTGCTGCAAAGTTGTGTACCTTCACATGCTTCACTTACCTCTCTCACACACACAATTCTCTCTATATATACATGTTATATCATTGAACTTAAAATACACTTTCACAAGCAGTTTTTCACCACCTCAAAATGGTCAGCTCCCGAAATCCAAATTATTCGTCTACTGAAGATATGCTCCTTTGTGAAAATTATAAAGAAATCTGTCAAAATCCAATATTAAGGAGATATCAACCAGTAAATCAATTATGAGCTCGTGTTTCTGAGAAAATAAAGGAATCACCAGCCGAAGTATGCTGCCTCAAGAAGTTGATGTTGGGAAATTAGGGGTGCCCGGATCTATTCGAGTTGAATTTAAATACATATTTTAATTAATTAATTAATTACTAACATGAATTAATCCTAAACTAATTCAACATAATAATTAATAAGCAAATAAACATCATGCGTACACGTATTTCACGTAAATCCTAAGCATGCGGAATCTAGGAATTGCGTAAATACTAACCTCTCGTAGAGACAACCGTTGAGACGATGGATCAACCCAAAATACCTTCTCAAATATTTCCCACGTCCACGAACGTAATCCGGTGGGAGGATTATCAACGAACGATTTTAATTTTAAAGGAGAAAAATAAAGTATTTGGCCACCACCTTTGTGGATTTCTAATTTTTCCAAAACATGAAATTGCCCTTGGGGATGAAAAATCCATCCCCTATTTATAATACTAGGGTGGTCGAAAATTTGACCTAGGAATAAGATGGAAAAATCTTTTTCTTGATCTCCAAGAAATCTTGAATATATCCAATATATTCTTTTCTCCATAATTAAAATATTCCACAAAAATCCCACCTCCTAATATTAAGGATATTTTCGAAAATTTCAACTAAATAGGAAAGAAATAGAATCTTTGATTTTTCTTGAATTTATGGGATAAACTTGTATTCCAAGAATACATATTCCATAAAATATTTCCAAGAAAATCAATAAAATCTTTTCTCTCTTTCTATCCATTATTTTCGAAAATTAATGAGGAAAAATAAGCCAAAATATTTTCTTCTCCTTTTCATTAATTGGACTTTAGTTTGGGCTATTTGAGGGGCCTTTAGGAGAATTAAGATTGGACCTCCAATGGGCTATGAAGCTTTAATATTTAGCCAAAATATTATTCAAGCCCATTAATATTAATTTACTCTACTATAAAATTAATATTGAACTATCCATCTTAACCCACATTACGACTTCACAATAATATGGCTCCCGGTTATTATTTCTCGCGTTTAAGATTATCTTAGTTCACTAATTAATTAAGCCATTGAACAGACTTTATATTAATTAATATCTTTGTCCTTGGAGTAAAGACATCTCAACATTATTATCCATACCGGAAATAAATTTTCACTTGCAAGATTTGGTATGATAAAGATTCTGAGCCCACCAAGGGGACAAATCAAGCAAGTCGTACTTGCATGCGATTCTCCGTATTAAATCTTAGCAATCGTCATGTAATTAATAATATTGCCCAAGATACAAGGTATCGAACATCGTTGATTTTCTTCCCATCATAAGTCAAAGCAATAGTTATTAATTTCACACGATCCTATTTAAGGGACGAAGATTAAGAAATAACGAACCACTGAGGTCTAATTCTTGTATATTCAGTACCGAAGAATTTATCCTCCTGTAGGTCCTATTCAGCGCATCATAATGCACTAGTGTAATCCCTTGGTCAAGACAAGTCAATCTGAGCCTTACACTTCAACCTTTCATGATGGGTTGTTCATTTCCATCTAGGTTGTGAATTTGTACTTTAGTCACGAGGAACTGTTAATTTGATCTTCTGTGATCTGGTATCACCAAATTAACTACAATGTAACACGTACTGACTTATCAAACGGGTATGCAGTAAATATATATAACATTCATTCATATTTAATGCAACATGTGATAAATAATTTATTTCATAAAATAAATAAGAAATTCTGTTTGGTTATACAAAGTAAAAGCATACTTTTCAGTATAACCCCAACAGTTGATTCGTCTTGCACACTATGTGGTGAATGTCCAGAAACAGCAGACCATCTGTTTATTTTGTGCCCGACTGTCCGTGCCATTTGGGATAAGTTGTGTACGTGGCTGGATACACCGATAGTGTCCCCAAATCATGTTGTAAGTCACTTTCTACTTTTGTCCAACTTACTTAATCGGAATAAGGGGAAACGAGTTGCAATTGGTATTTGGGAATGTGTGGTTTGGTTGATTTGGAGGGCTAGAAACAAGCTAATCTTCGATGGAGAGGTTTTCAATGCCGAAAATATTGTGGAAGAAATGAAAGGGAGAGTATGAAGTTGGTGTTTGTCAAAAAATGTAATTCCGGAAAATTTTCCTTTTGATTCTTGGTTGCTGTATCCTAGAGTTGTCTTGGAGTGCTAAATTTTCTGTAAATTGTTACTGTAAATACGAAATCGAAGGCTTATTTTTACCTTCCGAGTTATAGTTTAATATACTTATTTTTGCCGATAAAAAAAAAAAAGGAATCACCAGCCAATTTTTACTACCTACAAATTTTGTAATTTTCCCAAAGGAAAAAATCCAATTTTGGTCACTAAAGTTTTTACAGTTTTGGTCACCCAAGTTTACCCACTTTCAAAATTGGTCACTCAAGTTCATTTTTCATCTCACATTAGGTCATGCCGTCAGTTAATCCGTCTTTGACTGACGGAATCAACTAGAAAAGGCGCAAATTCATTTAGGGTTACAAAGATTAACCCCAAATTCGTCAGCCCATTTCCCTTCTTTATTGAAACTCTATTTTTCTCCAATTTCCATTGTCAATCAAGCTCTGTATCTGCAATCAAAGGTATGTTTTATTGGTGAAACACTAATTTTTTGTTCTGAAATTTAAGATGGCGGTGTATCATGTACGTGTTGCATTCAAGTTCTGAAAATTTCTGAGTTGTTATATTATATTTATGATTGCCTACCTAATCAGGACATGTTGTACCTAATTAGAGATGCATTCAAGTTCAAGCCACTCAGTTGACTCCACAAACTCTAATTTCAAATTTGAACGTGTATTGTGTAACTGTGGTATTGAGCTACAACTGAAGAATTCTTGGACTGCTCAAAATCCAGGAAGACGATTTTGGTCATGCCCAAAGTATAATGTAATCCACATGCTCTGTTTTTTTAATTTTCCAATTTTGGTCATGCTCTGTTAATTTTAATTTTTAATTTTCAACTAATTAATGTTTTATGTTTATTGTTCATAGACATTTGATAATTGTGGATTTTTTTAGGTGGTTTAATCCTGAAATGTGTTCAAGATCCAAAGTGTTAATCCCTCGATTCCTCAAAAAAACTTGATAGGCTTGAAGATGAAATAAATGATCTCAAGATTAAAGAAAAACAACTTGAAGCGGAGTTCGGAAGAGCTAAGGGCGTGGAGATATCTTTGAGTTTGGAAATGGTGGAATTGAAGAACAAATACATAAAGGAAGTGAACAAAATGAGGAAGAATCAACAGTTTTCAATTGACATTATTATGATGATTGTGTGTATTGTGGTAGCATTTATGTCTTTACCTAGCAAAAGAAAGAAGTTTGAGTTTTTGGCCCTGAAGTAATTTTATAATGAATTGGTGATTTTGTAATGAATTGGTGATTTTGAAATGTATGTAGAATCTACAATATATTTTGAAATGGCATGAACATTATAAGAAGTTATTGGATATATGCAAACTTGCACTCAAAAGATGAGAAAACTTGTTTGTTAGTCACTGGATATATGCAACTCACTTGAAGCATAAGAACAAGATTATGGCAGTATGTAGTGTATCAGTCACAGACTCAATTTTCAAGAGTTTTGCCCAATTAACCACTCATATATATAAACATGTTCAACACCAAATATAAACATGTTCAATATATATAAACCTGTTCAACACCATATACAACCTTGTTCAATATATATAAATCTGTTCAACACCATATATAAACCAAGCAATAAACCAAATGAACGATAAGCCAATTAGTCATAAACCAAAATGTGTTTAACACCATCCACAAATATAAATCTTGTTCAACCATCCATACACACAAAACAGAAAACATAAAATACAATCTTGTTCATAAATATTACAATAACAAAACACTTCAGCCATTTTTTGGTTTGTCACCCTTGTCACTCTCACTTGATTTCCCTTTGGTATTTCCGTTGCTAGTTGTTCCTTGTGATGAACCACTATTTGCCGTGTAAGCACCAAGGTTTGACATAGTGAAGTAATTCACTTCTCTTTTCACAATAACTGGACTATTAATCTTTGATGACTGCACAACCTATACAAAAAATTACACACATGAGATTATATTTCAAAATTTGTCACATTTAATTGGTGATCAATATTAACATTCACATTTGCTCTATGATCTGCATTCTTTCTTTTCTTACTACCTCCTGAGTTTCCCATTTCCTAACAATATAGTGGATAGACTACAATTAGATGAGAACTCATTCTTGTTGGGATATGTTATGCCAAGATCTATTGGGATGACCTCATAAACACAAATTTAAATTACCGATTATTACTAGCATGAATTAACCTACGTGAATTCATATAATAATCAATCCAACAACATGCAAACAATAATTCACGTAAAAGATCCTAGTATGCGGAATTTCTAGGAGTTTACGTAAACATACCCGTTTGGAGAGACAATCTGAGACAAGTAGGATCAAGTATCTGGCTACCAACTAAAAGTCCTTCTCAAGTATTCCCAAGTCCTTGCTCAACAACCTTGGTGGAAGGTTCTCCAATGAACAATTATAAAACAAAAGAAAAATAAATAATTTGTTGCACCACCTTTGTGGATTTCTAATTTTTCCAACTCATGGCATTGTGTTGGGGATGAAAAATTCATCCCCTATTTATAATAGGGGGGCGGGGGGAGGGGGACGAAAATTTGAGCCAAAATAGGGTTAGGAAAGATCTTTTCTTGATCTCCAAGAAATCTTGAATATATCGCATATATTCTTTTCCATGTGTATTTTTCCACAAAAATCTCACACCCTTATTTATCCTAAATTTTCGAAAATAATAGGGAGATTTGCAAGATTGGATCTTTCTTGAATTTATGAGATATTCTTGTATTCCAAGAATACATATCTTTCTCCATAAAATCTTTCCAAGAAAATCTTTCTTCCCTTTTATTCCTCTAAATTTTAGAAAAATACAATTAAAGAAACCAAGTGGGAGATTTCTTGAATTTATGGGATAATAGCAACAAAATATTTAATTTATTTTATACACCTTTTCATTTAATGGACTTTAATTGGGCTACTTGAGGGGCCTTTAGGAGAATTAAGATGGACCTCCCAACGGGCTTCTGAATTCCAATATTGAGCCACAATATAATTCAGCTCATTAATATTAATTAATTCCACTATATAATTAATATTGCACTATCCATCTCAACCCATATTACGGTAATATGACTCACGGTCATTATTTCACGTGTTTAAGATTATTTTGTCCATTAATTAATTAAACCACTGAAAAGCTTTACATTAATTAATACATTTATCCTTGGAGTAAGAACAACTCAACATTATTATCCATACCGGAAAATTAATTTCACTTGCAAGATTTGGTATGATAAAGGTTCTGAGCCCACCAAGGGGACTAATCATGCAAGATTCTCCAAGCACACGATTCTCTGTATTAATTTAGCAACTGTCATGTAATTAATATTATTGCCCAAGATGTAGGGTATCGAAGTCGCAGTGATTCTCATCTCATTATAAGTCAAAGCAATAATTACTAATCGCACACAACCCTTATTAAGTGATAGAGATTAAGAAATCAACAACCACTGAGGTCTAACTCTTTATCCCATAAGTCAGTGCGAATGAGTTTATCCTCTCTGTAGGTCCGCTTCAGCGCATCAAATGTACTAATGTAATCTCTCGGTCAAGACAAACCAATCTGAGCCTTACACATCAACTTCTACCAATAGATTGTTCAAATCAATCTAAGTTGTGAAACACACACTTGTTTACAAGGGACTGTTAACGTGATCTTCTGTGATCTGGTATCACCACGTTAACTACAATGTAACTCATGTTATTCTATGAACGGTTTGCAATAAATATATATAACATTCAATCATATTTAAAGCAACAATGATAAATAATTTATTTAAGTAAATAAGTGTTTAATACATAGGTTATACAAAGTAAAAACATACTTTCACGTATAACCCTAACACTTCTGACCTAAACAATCAATAAAAAATAAAATCCATTTAAAACATATAAAATATTAAATAAATGAAATATTAAATTGACATAAACAAGCAAACATACTGGTAATTTGTTTTTCTTTGGCTGAGCTCCAATATTGGATTGGAGAGGAGAATCCCTACTTGCTTGAGTATTGCATGCTGGAGTAAACGACTGAGAATCTCCATTTGGCATTTCTTCAGGCTCCACATACTCCGTTGATTGTTCTGGATCCAATTCTGAAGGAGAAGCAAAAGTTGCATTTATATTTTTAGAACAAGTTCTACTATTGTGTCCTGACACACCACATTTTCCACATTTCAGAGTTCTTTGATTTTTTTGATCCTATGGGGATTAGATGGCTTTGTGGGGGGTTCATTGGGGCCTCTTCTTCTCAATTTTTTGGGTCTACCCGCCTTTTTGTCATACGTAGGAGGTAAAGGTTCTGGCAAATCACACTTCGACCACAAATTTGAACTCATGATCCCTAGAATAGGATTTACATATGCTCTCTTATATGCATCAACACTGTAGTGATCATGTACGTAGGACACATGGTCCTCATCTCTATACCAGATGGCTGAAATTGCATGTTTACAGGGAATTCCAGTCAAATCCCATCTTCTGCAAGTGCATGATTTCTGTGATACGTCCACATTGTGTTGGTCAAGTGGACCCAAGATTTGAAAATGTCAATCATTTGATTTCATAGGAGTGCATTCAGCTGCAAGCTTCATATTTTTCTTCAATGCCAACATGATTCTAGGACAAATGATATCATCCCATTTCTTTGCAACATCCCTATTAACTTGCAATCTTGTCATGAGTATGTTTCTGATTGTTTCAAGCATGGTGATGATTGGTTTGTCTCTTGCACGAAGAATAAATGAATTAAAGCTCTCACACATGTTATTTGTCAAGATATCACACTTGGGTAAAGGATTGAAGTATGCCCTAGACCACTAAGAAGGATTTTTATTTGCAAACCAATCATGTGCTTTTTCATCTAAATCCTTCATCTCTTGCATTTTAGCAGTGAATACTTCATACCTTGTTGCTCTAGCTGCTGCCCACAATGCATTCTTAACTGCGAGCCCTAAGAAACCATCTTTCTTCATGTTGCTGTGAAGATGTTGCACACAAAATCTGTTACTTGCATCTGAGAGTAGATTCTCAAAGGTTGGGATCAACCCATTTTGTTTGTCACTCATGAAAGTCTAAGCATACTGATCACCAAACCCAATATCATTATCAAGTAATGTTAAAAACCACTCCCAAGCATTTCTGGTTTCACTCTCAACCACTGCATAGGCAATTGGGAACACTATTTTTTTTCATCATATCCTAATTGATTAGCAAAATCATGCAATTCAATTAACCAAAGCATATCACTATCAACATAGTCAAAATAATCTACAGTCCCCCCCACATAATTTCTACTACAACCTTCAAAGTTCATTCTACCACCATGAGAATTTTTTAACGTAAATATGGTTGACTCATTTTTTGGATCTGCAAAAAAAAAAAAAAATTATATTAAAATTCCATAATCATTTGAAACTTTGTGTGTGAAGAAATTATATTAAAAATTTAAAACTCAACCAATCAATCACTCGTGCGACAAACTTGAATCAACTAGTAAATTGTAAATTAGAATAGAAGGTTTACCGTATTGAGGTGCATACTCAAATTTTTCCCTTCTCGCCATTAACAATCAAAATCGCTGGGGGAAGAGAGGGGATGTAATTATCGCTGGGGTGCTAGGAATGAATTATCGTTGGTGGTATTAGGAATGAATTATCGCCATTAAGAAATTAGGGTTTTTGTAAAAAGGGGGAAGAGACTGGAATTTCGATTTGGAAGTGTTAGGAATGAATTCACGCTTTTTTTAGTTGATTCCGTCAGTCAAAGACGGGTTGACTGATGGCAAGATTTAATGTTTGAGGAAAAATGAACTTGAGTGACCAATTTTAAAAGTGGGTAAACTTGGATGACCAAAACTGTAAAAAGGTAAACTTTAGTTATCAAAATTGAATTTTTGTCTTTTACCAAAATATATTTCACACTCATGAATATTTTTGGCGCCTTTTCAATAGAAATTCGCAAAATTGAAATCTCCTCACATTTCAAATCGCAGGGATTTTGACTGCAGCTTCGAGGAAAGAACACACGAAAAATGGCACAGTGCGCGCGATTGAATCTACGAATGCAGAAGGAACTAAAGCTCCTTCTCACCGACCCGCCGCCCGGCGCCGCTTTCCCTGCTCTTTCCGACGACTCTTCCGCCTCCTCTCTCACCTACATCGACGCCCGTAAGCTTTCTATCTCTACAAATTACCTACATTAAATTATTGATTAATAGTGTGTTGGAAAATGTTCTATTTTGATTTACAGTGCTTCAAGGACCTGAGGGAACTGTGTACGCCAATGGTGTGTTTAAGATTAAGATACAAATACCCGAGAGGTATTGAATTTCCCGATTAACGATCATTTTATTTATTTATGCAGTGTTGTGATTAAATTTGGGGAATTTGTTGTTTTAATGTCGATTTTATAAGGGTTTTTGTTGTTGCTAAGTGAAGGTACCCGTTTCAGCCTCCGATTGTGACTTTTGCGACGCCTATATACCATCCGAATATAGACAATGGGGGCCGTATTTGCTTGGATATCCTCAATCTCCCTCCTAAGGTTTGCACTTTCTTCATTTCTTTAATGCAACAGTGTTGTATATCTTTTGATATGTGATTATTTATCTTTAATTCTACAAGTTTTTGTGATATGGAGATTGGCGTGAAGCGATTTGTGGTAGACTGGTATAAGGAATGGTCTTCTTTGGATCCATTGTTTAGTCGTCATCATGGAAATATGCTTTAGTGCTATCATCTTTCCCTTTCTTCATACCTTCTTCAATTAAGTGTTTTGGCCGGAAAGGGATGTGAACTCCTAGTATTTGTTATGTTGATTATGCACCTTTTTCAATTAATAGCCCGAACTTTATTTAACTAGATGCAAAATGTAGTGTGACATATGTAGCATATGTACAGATATGCACAAATGTGTGCATGCCCCCTTTATGTTTGATCTTTAATGTGTTTTGGTTAGGTTGATAATTTCTCAAGGTTGAGCATATGAGTTTCCCAACTTATCCTAGTACTGAAAATAATCTTCTTGTGCCAAAAAACACAGTGATGATTTTTCAGAAAATGAACCTGTCTTTGTTGCTTCGAATGGTTAAAATGCTAATATTCTGTCATTCTTGATCGCCTTCATCACTTGAAATTGTTCTGTTATGGCTGTTAATCTGTGTAGATTCGTTCATTTTCCTGCCTTCGGATATGCATTTCTATATCCACACACTTGTTTTACGTTCAAATGTTTGTGTTTTAAAACTGGAATGCTTGTTTTTGATGCTGCATAGTTCATGTGACATCATGACATTCACACAAGTCAGCCATCTATAACATATTTGTGATGTTCAGGAGCAAATTCAGCATGCGTCAGTTTTTGCATTTGATTAACTTGATCCTGCTCTTTCTGTATTACCGAATTAGGTACTTCAGGTGATAGCTGATAGCATATAACTAATCTGAAAGCTGGCTATTTGTTTCACTAAATTACGAGGCAACCAGCCTATTTGAAGACCTATTAGAAGCATACAAAACTTTTTGGCAAATACTTCTATGCGCCAGTTGCATTGTGCAACTCAAATGTATTTTTTAAAGGTATTAGCACTGAACGGTATTAGTTGTGCACCAGTTGTATAGTGAAGGTCCATTGCAACTGGTGCATCCAAGTGTTACTAAAATATATAAAATATAATCTTTTCTCTATGTTACTATATAAAATATAATCTTCTCTATGTTCTTGAGAGGAATAGCAGAGTTTAGCTAATAACTTGCACCTGTGAGCTTAAATATTTAAGTTCAGATTTTCCAAATTGATGCAGGGCATGTGGCAGCCATCTTTGAACATTTCAACTGTCTTAACAAGCATTGGACTTTTACTAAGTGAACCAAACCCCGATGATGGTCTTATGCATGAAGCGGTGCGTTGGACTTCTACTACTCTGGAAAATCCACTAACATAAATAGTTAATTATAAATCTTTTGAACATTTTGCAGAGTAGAGATTACAAATACAACAGACAAGCTTTTGACCAGAATGCAAGATCCATGACAGAAAAATATGCCAGAGGTGGTGAAACCGAAAGGGCTGAAGGCAGCCATGGGACTCAGCCTCATGTAGGTCAAAGCACAGCACAAGTAAGTTTATGGAGTAAATTCAAAACTTGTATCGTATATATTGGGTGTTGGCAATTTTAATTCCATACAAATTATTTTTCTCAATTAAGCCCCATAGCTTTTAAAATGATGCAATTTCAGTCCTATATAGACAAGGTTGCATGATTTTTGCACGTGCCGCTCACCTGAGCTACCGGAATTCCATGTAGCAACCTGATTAATTACTTGACTTTGCTTAGATGACATAATGAGACCTCAATATTAATGTTAATTTACAACTTCACAAACTAAATATCATCTTGAAACAAAAAATTGTCAATATAAGGCTGAAATTGCATCAATTTAAAAGTTATGAGACTTAATTGAGAAAATTAATTCGTGTAAGTATAACTTTATAAGGTATGATTACGTAATGGGATTTCTCATCTACTAACTCATTGCCACAGTCTAAAATGGGAGGATCAGGTGCATCTGTATCCATTACTGAGCACAGGAAGCTGTCATTGGAGTATCTGGGATCAAATGGTAATAAGGGAGAAAAAGACAAGGAGATCTACAATGTCTCAACTCATGATTACTCACAGAAGCATACAGAATTTCGACCCTTGAAAGAAGCTAATATTGATTTATCCAAGAATCTTGGTAAACAACAGCCAACAAGAAATAAACTCTCCCTAAAACTTCCAGTTTCTTCCCATAGTAGAAATGATGAGACTGATAAAGAGAACTTGGTTCCAAACCCTCAACAAACCCATCAATCTGCTGTTTCGACTATCTCATCGGTTTCAGAATATGGTATTTGTTGCAATCAAACAGGGCCCAAAACGGCTATAAAGCTGACAAATCATGTGATCTCTGATAAGAAGCAGCAGAATAATGAGGTTTGTGTTGAGGTTGAAGGTTCACACATGCCTGAAGCTGTGATTGTGTTGGATAGTGAAGATGAAAGTGAGAATGAAGTTGTTTCTGTGAGGTCCAAATTATCACTAGCCAGAAGATGCCTGTCAAGGAAGCGGAAAATGGCTTCTAATAGGTGAAAGGTCTCACTAAATCACTTTTTTTTTTATATATAAGTTGCCCCTCACAGCTTTTGGATACTAGAAGTGATTTCTCATTGTTGAGTAGTGGTTGCAAACACCTCTGGATTTGCTTCTGCTGCTTTTTTGGTCTTGGAGAGCACTTGAGAGAAATTTTTGCTATCTCAAGCCTGTTTAATTGGATTTCAAGAAGTGTTTCTCAAGAAATATTTTTGTAGAGAATGTGGGGATGAAGATTTTGGAGACTAAGAAATCCATTTCAAACTTTTCTAATTTGTGTCTTTTACTAATTGATTATGGTTACTTTCTTTAGTTTGTAAAGTACAAATGGTGTCAAATAACTTTACTAAAATAAGTATATCTAC
Organism: Stenogyne calaminthoides; assembly: GCA_037126765.1. Lineage (NCBI taxonomy): Eukaryota > Viridiplantae > Streptophyta > Magnoliopsida > Lamiales > Lamiaceae > Stenogyne > Stenogyne calaminthoides. Next base: position 5,048,309 of record JBBCBC010000010.1, read on the forward strand.
TTAGAGAAGGTCTCCTATGAGACTATCATGTGGAATGTCCTAAATTTTATTTATCACTATTTATTAGGATAATCATGGAGGTTTTGTGAAATAATTACTATTCGTTATTTAACACATAACTAATGTAAAGTATGCATGATAAATATTTTTGGTTGCTTCTGTTCTAATTTGATGAAATGTGCCGCATGCTGTGTTCCTATATGGTCTTTCCATTATTTTGACGTACACCATTAAGAGCTGATATTCCCTGGAAGACTTATATTATGTAAATTTTAGGATCGCAATTTATTAATAGGTACTACATAAATACATTTGCACTTTCACATGCAACTTTGACATTATATGGAATCTTATTTGTGCCTATTAATAATTTGTACCTATTAATAATTTTTTCATATTCCCTTTGTCTGCAACACTCAATTTTCCACGCTTAGTTCTCAGTTTTCCACACTTAGTTCTCACTTGTCTCACTCTAAGTTGATTGTGTTCTTCGGTAATAGCTCGACTTGGCTGGTATAGACGAGCTCTTCATTTAAGTACTAGTTGACCAGTTTAGATGTTGACTTTCTTACTTATGAATATCAACTTTCCTTTCATTTCGTGTTGATCAACTTTCTCGACAAATTTTTGAATCAGTTGAGTTTTCCCCCAACTGAGTATCTATTAAGGGCAGCTTGGTTGGGGTAATGGAAGTGAATAATGAGAATCATTTCTATTAATGTAGTTTAGTAGTTTTGATACACAAGTAATGGGAATAGAAGTAAGAAATTGATTGTCTCCACCTATTTAACCCATCTCACATGATACATATTGTTCATATTCTAACCAAACAATAACAATGCAATCAATAACCCTCTATAATTGACTCCTCAATGATTCACATTACCATTACCATTCTCATTCCCTAGTCATATCAAATGAACCTTAAGTGTAAAAGTCCATGCTAACACCACTCAATTGATTCTACACAAAATGTATGTATATTTTTAGATCCAAATAAGAGCTAAGCATTCATACCACATATCAATATTTTTTTGAAACACTCTCTCGAGTGACCGTCTAAAACTGTCAAAATTCATTAAGTAATCAAAATGAGATACAAGTACGTGTAAGTTGGCAAACAAATAAGGAAAAAATATTGATAGGTCAAATTTTTTACACAAATTACTAATGTACAAATAGGATTACATATATAATTAAAATTGCTCGTGAAAATGTAAATGTACTTATTTATATGCAATTATTTTATATTTATTAGTTTTTTTATACGTGTGTTGCACGTTATTCGTCAATGATAGTTGACATGCTCAATTTTTTTTAGTTGTAGAATTAGAATTCCATCAGTCAAATGTGCAATAGTAGTTGTCATATTCAATTTTTTTTTTTTTGTATTTGTAGAATTAGAATTCCATCAGTCAAATGTGCAATAGTAGTTGGCATGTTCAATTTTTTTTTTTCTAAATTTTTACCACGTGCATTGTACATTGTACATTCTTAGATCATAATATATGGGAAAGTAAACTTTAAAGAGTACCACATCCTGCACGACCATTCTCTTCTTTGAGACGTATTGAATAGATGCTATGATTGGTTTATGCATGCCTTTAATATGTAAAATATGTTTATAATTACAAACCATGTACACTTAAGGTGCAAAAAATAATAAGATACAACTTAAAATATCTTTATGTCAGGTAGAAATGGTAATCTAATGATTCAGTCTTACTACTTATTAGTTCTATGGTGTAGAAATGTATTGGTTCCAAACTAAATAATTGAACAGAAAGATAACATATATTATATAGTGTAAGTCGATATTAATTTCATTATTTTTCTCTGAATTTGGCAGACAATTAAGATGAAGTAACATAAGAGTGGGAGTTTATCTAGACAGCATAATTCGCACAATTCTTGCACCTACAAAGTGTTCAAAGGGAAAAAAAAACAGTAAAATCTTTGTAATTTCCATCTCAGCTTTAGTTAGCACCATCCCTTCCCTGTAACAATCAAAGACTATGAATGGTGGTATATGTCATACACTCATACTTAATGTGCAGAATTGGACAGGAAAATGAAGCAATTACCATTATTGTTGAAGAACTGAGGTTACTTGATCTTCCATTTGCTAAATAATTTGAGATCACTTCTTTATCAATTCTTCTTCTACGGTTTGGCTCCTCAACCTCAAACCAACTTTTTAATCTGTCAATAATCATTAAAAGGTTACTAAACTCAAGCAAAAGCTTCATATAGTTTCTTTTATCAGAGGAGATCCAAACTTTCTTCATAATATCATACAAAAAAAACATTAAAAAAAAAAAGAATAATTAACATGGAAGAAATTTGTAGAACTTTATGGATAAGATATGCAACTGCCAACTGCTGCTAGAAATATATTACGACCAAAAAATTCAGTAAATCTTCCAAACAAGCATTGATGGTCGTCCACCAAACAAACACATTTGTTTAGAAGGAAAGAACAAAAAACGCATTCTCATATGAGTTGAGATTAATGATGAAATATGTTAATGGAATCAACTTAAACACCACATGCATATAGATATGGAGATAGGAAATTGTAGCACCCATGAAATGCAAAACAAAACGTAAATAAGCAATAAAACAACATACAAGAAAAGGCATACAAGAATACATAAATAAATAGCATGTTGTGCTGGGACTTGAAGAGAAACTAAAATAAATTATATGTTCATATGAGATAAATAAATCAATAAATATTAGGAAAGAAGAATAAAAAGAGTGACATAGGGCACATAAACATGCTAAAACCTTTTTTAAATTCAAATTTCTTTAACTTTGTGTTAATCTTTTTCTCATGTAGAAAGTTAGGTTTTCGTGCCAAACAATTCTGAGTTTGGTGAAGCATGCTTATTTCATTTGCACAAAAGATAAGCTGAGGTTTAAATTTCTTTTGCAAATTTGCACCCACCTACTTAGAACCATGGCTGCTCAGCCTTAAAAAAATTGAAACCCACCACGAAAACTAAACCTCAGGAATCATATAATGAACAAAAAAACATCATCCCAAAATATATATGTAATATACACACATGATTCAGCTGAGTCATACCAAATATAGATGTTTAAATATTTTAATATCCAGCCCGTTATGCACTAAGAAACCCAAACTTCATGATTTTTTCAACTGAACCTCGAATAAGTAAAAGCCGAGATAATTGTGAGTTTAAATGTGTTGAGATACTTACAATAGCTTTTAGAAAGGATCCTTTGCATAACATTTTCACGATTTTTATAAGAAAACACCAACTCCTCAAAACCTTCAGCATATCACAGATGACAAAATGACATCATGTTTAGGTTCGCAGTCAATTATAGAGCAAGAATGTTGCTCGCCCTCATCAACTTTGATAGCGTCAGGTTGTGTACAGACCCCTCTAAAGACTACCTGTATTAATGGAACAACAGGTTCAACCCACAAAGGAAGGAAATAAGGGTTGCAAAAGTTCAATAAGAAATGTATTACCATATAGAGATGAAGAAAATAAATAAACTATCTAGCTCAGCAACAACCAATATATTTATTTTTGAGTTATTCATTTTTAATTATATATAGTAGGAACATGCGGCAAATGAAAACCATGAGAAACTTACCTTGAAAAGGTGTCACTTTATCTGTTAAATTAAGGTATGAAAATAATCTTTGCAATAAGTTCTTGCACCTTTTACTTAGAATCAATAAACACCAAATACATCCTGCATCCAACCCTTAAAAATAGGGACACTTGTGGATGCTTAGAGAAAACACACAACCAAGAGAAAATTAATTTTTTCCACTGCATCCGAATATGCTGCAGGGTCCAGAGGCGAACAATTCCGTTTGCGGGTCTTAATCCGCATACCACTATAACATTCTACAAAATCAAATGAAACATTACTATCAATTGCACATCTAAGACAAAAGAGAAAGGCGCAGATATGCTAATAAAATCTGGAAGAAAATGAAAACAGAATCACATGTAAAATAATAAAAGTGTGTTCCGGTTCACCATATGCAGTAGAGAAAAAATATTATGGTGATAACACATCAACTTAGTTTTCTGCTTTAAAAATAGAACATTACTCAATTGAGATGACTTTACTCAAAAATAGAACTTGCAATATGTGGTTCACGACACATTTTTTTAAATTTTACAATGCAACTAATTATTTATTCGGACACGCCAACCAGATATTGATTTAAATTGAGCGACTTCAATTGACATTGGTTAATAACTCATTGTTACATCCAGGTGGTCAATGCTTAACAAATAAGATCAAGACTTACCTTACATCAGAACCATTCCGGGACCTTCAAGACATTGAGCCTAAAAAAATGAGGCATTTCATCTTTATCGAGTAGTGGGTACGACTTCTGCAGTGCAGAAACCTGAAATTCAACAGACGATGGTGTTTATATGTAAAGACAATCTAATTTTGAAATGATATAACCTTGAACCTTTCAAGAGTGGCGTTACTGAACCAAAAAGAACCATCTGATGATGTGGGCTTCAGCATAGTCGAATATATGCCTTTCGAAATCTGATCTTTAGCCGATTTAAGATGGGGAATGAAAGGCTCCAACAACCCTAATGCTATTTTCTCACTCTTTTTTCCAGCAACGATCACACCTAAAAATAAATAAACTAGTTCATTGAAGCATTTTGCCAAACACCATGCAAGCAACATAAATTTTTAAACCATTGCAGTGGAAAACGAATAGTAACATCACATAAAGCATAGTAACATCACATAAACCTTGTACCTCTATTGTACGTTTCAAGAGTGGTCGTATCATTAGCCAAATATTTATGTAGTTGTGATTGATCTGAATCATTAGCCAAATATTTTCTCCTTGACAAAGAAGGAAAAAAAAAACTGAATCAAAATCAAGAAATCAAGCACTTTATAGGTGTTGCACAACTAAAATTAAAGCAAAGATGGAATTGGATTTGGAAGGTAATGATGGCGAGATTTTTTTTACCTGATAAGCGCTAATTTTTTTACGGTCGCGTCCCCATCCCCTCCCTCGAGTCATCGTCGTCCGATCTACAGCCTTGCGTTCTGGCGCCTCACCGTTCTACAGCCACCGACACGCCTTCCCCTCCCTCGAGTTGTCGTCGTCCACCGCAAACCCTTGTGTTACCACCGTCTCACCGTCCTACAGCCACCGCCGTGTCTTCCCCTCCCTCAAGCGCCTTCCCGTCGTCGTCGATGGCCTCGTCGATCCACTTTCCTTCGACCGAGAATATTACCCGTTTAGAAATGTTTAAGAGATTTAGGGGTAGGGTAAGAAATGTATAGATTTAAAAATGTTTAAAATTTAGGGGTTTAATTTGTATGGAGTGAAGTATTGGAGAGTAGGAGGATCCAAAAATGTTTCTAAAAAACTTACCACTTTTATAATACTATAGATTTGTAGAATTAGAATTATTGAAACAAAATTTCTCATGTACTTATGTCTTTGAGACTTTGACGTGATATATGTTGAAAAACAACATTCTTGAAAATTCAATAATAAAAAGATCTTCGATGATGATGATGAATAAATTAAAGTAAGCGAACAACAATTTTTTAAAAATTTTAAATAAAAGACAACTTTTATGATGATAGTGAATAAAATAAAAAAACTTATTTTATATTTGTCCTTTTTATTTTCTAAAAAGTTTAAATTTACCACATCACGAAATTAAGCATTTCAAAGGTTATTATGATATTAATTAAATACTGCCAAAAGAAAACGCTGCAATCAAAGAATAGCCTCGCGGAACAAGTTGAAAAAAACGTCATGTAATTTTCTCGTGAGATACTTGTAGATTGTAACGATAAAAGTTCATTAAATTAAAATAACAAATATGTATTGGTGGCATAATACGTCATAATGATGGTAAAACCGTAAAAATGCAGATAATGAAATTTGATTTACATAACAGATCTCACATAATCCGCGTCACATACTTCCTCCGTCCCGGGATAACGTGCACTTCTATCCGGACACAAAAATTAAGAAAACTTATTTTATTGATATTATTTAAATTAATTATAATGATATTGTGAGGTGTAAGTTTTTGAGTATTTTGACATTTTAAAAAAAGTTATTTTAACGGACGCGTTATTCTTAAATGGAAGGAGTATAATATTATCTCACAAAAAATTTGCCTTTATTTAATTTCGAAAATCCGAATATTCATACACTGACTTCGCAGCTCCATTCCCCACTCACTTTTCGCTAACGTGCGCACACGTATAAATTCGCACGTCGCCATTATCGCGAGCTCAATTTAAATTTCTGCTTAGTGCTAATGGCGGACCAATTTTCCTGATTCTCTCTCTAACTCTCTCTCTCTCTCTGATAAAAGACAACACCTAGACTTTACTCGAAACGCTTCACTTTAAGTTTCAAAATTAAAGCGTTTGGCTTCCAACGGAAACAAGCGACACATTCGAAATGCTTGACGGAATATTGGGCCGTGGATTCAGTGCGAAATGGTGCGATCTCGTTGCACGTTTTCTTATTTGTTTGTGCAGTGTTCTTCCGAGTTTAATTTAATGTTTTCTCTGTGCGTTTGTGCAGCAAATCGCTGATGAAAACGACTCGATCGAGGATCGATGTGGTGCGGCGGAGAGCGGAGGCGAAACAGAGATTTTTGAATGAAGATCTGGCAAAGCTGCTCTCTAATGGCCTTGATATTAACGCTTATGGAAGGGTACCTCATTTCACTCCTTTTCTGGATTCTGTTTTCACTTAATTATGCTGATTTGTGGCCTGTTTGACCGTTTTATGGAATTACGTTTTTGCTTATGCATATTCCGTTAATAATTACTGACTAATTAGGATGGATGGAAATAGGACTGCGTTCTCAGTAAGCTGAATTTAAGCTTTTTAGTGTAAATTCATTTTTTTTTTAATTTTAATTTTCGGTATTGTTAAATTGATCAGAGAGTTCAATTTTGAATGAAACAAAGCTGTCAATTGAAACAACACGAATCATTGATATTTTTGAAGCCATCAATTAAAGTGATGCTAAATGAAAACAAAATTGATTCTGACATGACAGCCAAGAAGTAAAGAGGCTTTTTGTGGAGGCAATTTTTGCGTGAGACGATTCACAAATTAGCAAATTAGAAAAAATTTACACCCACCCCTTTCAAAGTTTTAAAACACCAATATCCACACGATGCTCCCTCTCAATGTGAAACCATCTTATGCAAAACCAACTCTTTTATGTATGTTGAAATGAAACTAATCCCTAGCTATAGGTGTCACTGATATTATCCTAAAGAATATACCTCTTGATCTTCCACGGTGGTTATGAATTAGGATAAAATTGTACATCATGACTCAAAGCAGTACTACACGGTCCACAACCAAGCAGTTGCATCTGAAAACAATACAGTTCCTAGTTCCAATGATGTTGCTTATGTTCTTCACATAAAGTTTAATGTATTATATTTATATTTGACCATTCACTTTGTAAATAAAACTCCTTATCCTAAGTTATTTGATAACTATGGTGGAATCAATTTCTTTCTATCCATATTGCGTTCAAACTTACTCAACATAGTTACATAGATCATCACTAATTGGTGACTGTGGCTCTGGTCCTCCTGGCCTGCCTCAAACAGCTGCAGTATAGCCTCAGAGAGCACCAAGAGTGTGTTTGCAAACTCTATTAACAGCTTTTGGAATCACTTATTTTCTAAAACTGTAAGAAGTTAATTTTGGAAATAAGTGATTCTCCTCTACTTTGTAGAGGTTGCAAGCACACCCCAAGTAAAGTGAAGCTCCTCCTTAATGGCACAAATAGTTTTCCATTTTTGTTTAAGTGCCTCGGTCCTTCTTTATTATCTTGTAGTTGTGTAATTTAATTTGGACTTGGTAATTTGTAAACCACGAGCAATATGGAAATAAGGTGGTTTTGATTATATATAAGTTATATATGTTACTGATGATGCATATTGCTGCTGATTTTATCTATGTATGGCGTACATCTTATGCTCTAAATTGCTGCCACACTGTTTCTCTGTGTTTTAACATGTGAAACAGACTGAAGAATTTCTTGCTGGAAAGAATCTCCTGTGGTCATATGACTTTGTTGAGCAGTCTTGTGAGTATATAGCAAAGCAACTTTCAAGGATGCAGAAACAAGGGTATAATCCTATCACATGTATAAAGCTTGCTTTCAGTTGTACCTGACCATCTTCCTTGTTGGTTTAAATTGAAAACATGCATGTCAGTCATCAGTTCCATGCTAATGATAAACTAATTTAGAATTATACAATTTTTTTGGATTCAGTCTAAAAACATCAAGATGCTAGTCTTGAATAATAAATCTTACGTGATGCATCCACTTTATAATTGCTCTAAAAGATATTGAGTGTAGAATCAATTTACACAGGAAAATTTCTTCTGGAACAACAATCAATATATTATGGTAAATTGTTGTTTTATTTTTGGTATCACAATTATTTTTTCCTTTATTTATTCTGGAAAAACCAAGCATGGGCTATCCATTTTTTTTTAGGAAACTGTACTTGCAAATTGTAATATTTTTTCAGTAAAATTTTCTTATGAAGCCTTTTGCTGACGCTCCAAAGTTTTCAGCTGCCACTAATTCTGCCTGTACTCTTTGACTTCCTGGGAAATTTTTACCTTAGTCTACTGAAACTGAAATGATTGTTAGTATAAACAAATTCAATGGTCTTATTATTTGTGTAAATCTATTTTATGATTTTTCCCACTGTACCTATCAAATTTTCAATGTCTTGCTTGAAAATGCCTAATACTAGGCTTGTTTCACTTCCATAACTCATTAAGAGTTTTACGATCATGCTTGACTATCATCGGCAAAAGTGATAAAATACACTCCGTCATCCTGTAAAATATAATCTGAAATGATTCTAAGGCATTTGATCTCCTTTTGGCATCAGTTTGTCATCATCCTTTGTTTTTAATGCATTCGGTAATATCTTAAAATCCAAAAGGTCAAGCACTCCTATTATAAACTTTCAAATTATTTGTCAAGACATTTGCCCTAAACATTTATTCCTGTATAATAAACAAACAAACCAAGCCTTTACTCCCAAATAATTGGGTAGGCTACATGGACCAATAATAGAATCATGTAGGGCCGCGTGCAAGAATTAATATTCTCCACTGCCTCTCTTTTAAGTAGATCTTCATTAAACCTTTTTTCGTGTATGCGCAGAAGAGTTCACATTGATTAAGTTTGCTTCACTCCAGGTTTACTTTATATATATATATATATATATATATAAGTATATATAGTGTTATTGATTTGAGAAGCATGACCATTCAATTCATATAGGATACACTTGATGAATACATAATAATATTTCATTCTAGCAGCCTTTCTGTTTCCATTTTCAAACTCTTATTCATGTTTTCAGCATTTTCAGGCTGTACAATTGGAGTGTCATGAATTTACTTTTATCCTGTCAAATTTGTACTTGATTACAGGGAATGCCCTGAAGAATGTAGGGAGGCTGTTGCGTCACTCATGTATGCTGCTGCAAGGTTCTCTGATCTGCCTGAACTGCGAGAGCTCAGAGATACATTTCAAGAGAGATATGGAAGTTGTATAGAAGCTTTTGTTAGTCAGAAGGTAATGCCTTTATATAATTTATGGAGTGGGTCGTAGTAATCTTACAAACTTATTTAGAGTATATTACAATTGGAGTGTCATGAATTTACTTTTATCCTGTCAAATTTGTACTTGATTACAGGGAATGCCCTGAAGAATGTAGGGAGGCTGTTAAGGTCACTCATGTAAAGGTTCTCTGATCTGCCTGAACAAGTAGAGCTCAGAGATACATTTCAAGAGAGATATGGAAGTTGTATAGAAGCTTTTGTTAGTCAGAAGGTAATGCCTTTATATAATTTATGGAGTGGGTCGTAGTAATCTTACAAACTTATTTAGAGTATATTGCAAAATTGGTCCCACATCTATTGGGTTTTGGTGATTTTAGTTCCATACAAATTACTCTTCTTAATTAACTATAACTTTTTAAAATGATGCAATTTTAGTCCTATATTGACATTTTTTTTTTTTTGGATGATAATGAATTTGCATTTTTTTTTAATTGAAATTAATATTTTGGGATATCATTAAGTCATTAGTCCAATTTCTAAATGGAATTCTGGCAGTTCACATGCAAAAGTCCTGCAACCTTGTCAGTATAGGACTAAATCATTTTGACAGTTATGGCACTTAATTGAGAAAAGTAATTCTTATGGGACTAAAATCGCCAACACCCAATAGATACGGGACCAGTTTTGCAATTTAATTATCTATTCAACCTCCAACCTGTTTGATTTTTGGTTGCTAGTTGATTGAGAAAATGTCTTGAGGCCTCCTCCAAAAGAAAAGAGAATCCAGGTATTGCAAGATATAACTTCGGAGTTTTCAATAAGGTGGGATTCCAGGGGATTTGAAAGGAGAATGGCCACTCCTGCCATAGTTGCACAGGTAAATTTCTTAATTATTTATATGTTCCCCCAGATAAAGAAAAAAATGATTAACACTTGGGTGCTCCAGTTGCACCGTGCAACTAGTGCACAACTAATATTGTTCAATAAAAACAACTGATATACCAACTAATACCTTTCAGGAAACAACTATACCATTTAAAAATGCACTTTAATTGCACGGTGCAACTGGTGCATAGAAGTATTTGCCAAAAAGAACATAGAACACGAATGCAAGTCATAACATTTATAACTTTCTTCCACCCTCCAATCCGAGAAGTAATCAAGAAAAATAGAACATTTGAAAAGAGAGAAATAAATTTTTATTTTTTGTCATCCTAGAAATCACCCTTTGCACATTTTTTCATTATCTTCATCATATTCTGCTTTCATTACTTTTATGAAAATATTCTTTGAAAACTGTTTGTTCTTTCTCTTGTAAAAGCATACTGAAATATATAATATAAAGGACTTATTCGTCCAACTGTGGATGAATATGTTCATTTGGACTTTTGAAACATAAGACCCTTTTCTGGTTCCAGCCAAGCTTATCTGGTTCAGATAATTCAAAGAGAAATAATTAAAGTAGCTGTGGGACAGAGACTGGTAGGAATCAACTGATTAAGAAACTAAATATTTTCCCTAGTCCTAATCTATACACTATAATCCATTCTCCTTACTCTGTGTTAACATACTAAACTCCGCCAGCTCTTTCACATCTATTCATCCCTTTTAAAAATTATGGCTACCTTCAGTTCGCTAGTATTGTTTTCTCAAAATTGTTCTATCATGTAGAAACTTCTTGAAGTCTGCAACAAATATTTTTGCATTTTATTGATGTGTATCTCCTATTTATTGTTTGACACAGAGTGCTTTAGTAATCTTCTTAGGATGTAACCTTAAATTACTAAGAGACCTTTTAGTGCTAACCGAATTACCGAAGTCTAGCTTGAGTAGTAATTTAAGTTGATATTTTGCATTAAACTGTCTTACTTCCGTGATATTTGTAATCCTTTATAAATTCTATTTGCTGAACAATTATTAAAAATTGTTGGGTGAAGAAGGTAAATAAGTACGATCCAGTTTTTAGTAACACAGGTTTTGATCAGTATCACAACAGATGGAAATAATTGCTAAGATTAAATAATTCTTATTCTCACTTAAGCTTATAGAAACTTGGGTTTATAATAAATGGTCTTATGTTGATTTTGTTGCTAATTGACTATATCTTGACTAGTTATAATTGAGAACAATTATTATTACGAGCAAATCTTCTAGTGTAGGTGCATGGTCAAGCCCTTTAAGTTCATTAATCAGATTTCTCAGGATTTCAGTTTGCAAAAATAAAATAAAAAATTGTTTTATTACGAGAATTTATCCCAAGATTCCCTACTAAAACCCAATGATGCTCAAGTCAAACCCAAGCTGTATCAACAAGAGAAGCATGGAATCTAGCAATAACAAAAGTTGTAACCTTAATCTGAATTGAGTGATTGTGGTACTTATGATTAATTTAGAGGGCAATTGATTGTATACAGCTATACATTCTGTGGCCAAAGGTTGCTACTCTCTGTATTTTATCCATTAGCTTTGTTATTTTCTAATGTCGAGTTCATTATAAAGGTAGAGCCTAATATATTAAAAAGGGTGTTATCTTGTGTGTGAAAATCATATCAGAGTACAATAATGCAAAATAGCTTTCAACATGCACCTTTCTCTTTATTGATTTTATTAAATTTGCAAGTTGAAGTCTTTACAATTCTCACCACTCTCCTGGAAACCAATAACTTTAAGATTCTTGCTACAGGATTTAGCCACGCCAATAAGAATTAATTCTTTTGTTGATAAATTTCAAAGTTTACCTTGACTATTGACCTATTCACAGAAAACCAACTGTTTATTTTGTAAATTAAACATCTCTTGATTTTATCACCAATTTACAATTGAGCCTCATTAGGAAAGATTCCATCTTTGTTGGGTCAATATGAGATGGGACCTGCAATTTGTAAAGTGGACAAACCTCAAGGCATTATTTATAATTTATAAATTCTGTAAGCCGGCTGAACTTGGGTAATTTTTACCACTAACCCTTCTTACTTAGTTGAGCTTGTTAAATATTGACAAATTATCCTCCTCGGAGATGACTTCTTGTTATGGGAAAATAGTTATATCCACCAGCTGCACTGTGCAACTCAAGTGCATTTTTAAATAGTATTAGTTGTTTTGTTAAACGGTATTAGTTGTTTTCACAGAACAATATCAGTTGTTTTGATTGAACAGTACCTTGCAACTGGTGCACCCAAGTACTACTTGTTTTTATGACATTTACTGAGCATTCTGTAATAATATATAGTTTCTGAGGAATATGACATCTCTTACAAATTGAAGGGCATTATTGGCCTCTTGTTTGATTTCTAATTCACAATTCACATGATTTCCAGGTAGATGAACAAAGAGTGGACATAGTGAAACAAAGGCAAGGGCCTCTGGTCGAGAAAAGCAGAGTACGCACCTATGAAGAAGGTAATATTATTCAGAAGAGAAATGAAGTCGATAATCATGTTTCCAGAAGGAAAGAAGCAACCGAGTACAAAGAGAAGCCACTCTTGAAGAGCGGAGGAAGTAGTTCACAATGTGATGATAACCTTTTATATCGTGGAAGGCCCGTGTTCGCTGAAAGTAAGCATTCATATCCTATTGAGAAAGTTCACAACTATGAAGAAGGTAATATTCAGAAGAGAAATGAAGGGGATAATCATAAATCCAGAAGGAAAGAAGCAATTGAGAACAGAGAGAAGCCACTCTTGAAGAGTGGAGGAAGTAGTTCCCAAGGTGATGATAACCTTTTATATCGTGGAAGGCCCGGGTTTATTGAAAGTAAGCATGCATATCCTATGGAGAAAGTTCAGGATAATAATGTTCATGCAAAACACAGGCCCGTGTTTATTGAAAGTAAGCATTCATATCCTATTGAGAAAGTTCAGGATAATAATGTTCATGCGAAACACGGTAATGGGATACGTACTCCAAGGATAGGAGAAATCACAGAAGGTCTATCCCGTGAGAAGGCTGATTTGGGAAAAACGAGAACCCCCGTTTCTTCTTACAACTCTATCAATCAGGATAATGCATTGAATTCAATAAAAAAGGAAGTGAATGAAGGATCTGATAGGTTGAAAGGTGTCCTCCCTCCACCATATATCAAATCGAATCAGAATACCCCTCGTCCTCCTCCATACGTTAAGCCCGAAGAAGCCAAAGACAGAATCAGTAGAGATTCTAAGCATGGTGGGCACCACAATGAGGCAGATCGTCACGATTTTGAAGAACCATCTGCTAAATTAAGGAGTTATGGGCATGAAAAAGAGCCTGATTATCCGAACGATAAATTTCCCTTGCAAAAACCACGATCACTTCGAAGGAAACCCCATAAATCATCATCATCCAGCCATAAAGCTGTTGAAGAAGATGTGAAAAGGAGCTCAAGTAGTAGTAGAAGAAAGGATACTAAAAAGGGGTTGCAGATATTGTTTGATGAGGAACACCAAGTTAAAGACGATGAGGAAAGGATGATCGATAAACTGCTGATTCATTACAGCAAGAAACCATCGAACTTTGATGCAGGAAAGTTGAGGAAAAAATCAAGAGAAGGTGAAGAATCGTCTCACGATCAAAGCAGAAATGGGTCTGGGCCCCTAGATCGGTCTCTCTACCTAACCAACAAGTTGCTTCACCTGAATCAAACAAGGTTTTTGCTCGTTCCAACACGTTCCAGGAAGATAACCAGGCGCCCCACGTGCATCCCAAACTACCCAACTATGATGATCTTGCAGCTAGATTTGCAGCGCTCAAGGGAAGATGAATGAAAGAGGTAATTGTTTCTGAAATGCCTATAATCCCCCTAATGATTTCATTATGATCATCTTACATATGTTCCTCTATAGTAGACTTTAGGTCCTAAAATTTGTGAGTATTAATTAATTGGTGGTTCTGAATTTGCAAGACGAATGATGGAAAATTGTCACTATAATTCTTTGGCAATTATGATGTAATGCTGTGAACGTTGTTAGTTGTAATTCTTTGTCACTAGTCACTATGATTTCTATTGATGGTCGATATTGTATTTGCCTAGGTGGAATATGTAGTGATGTCAAATGCTTCACAAATCCACATTAAATGCACTCATTCCTTGCCAAATGGCTGCTTTATTTCTGATTGTATACTACCTTTACACCACATTTGTTATGGATACCCTTGCCTCTTATCTTTCAGGCTCAACTTTTTATGAAAAATGTATTTCCTTAATTTTTTAGCTTCTGAAAATGCCCCCTCCTGAAAATGCCTACAAAAAATAAAGATTAAATGGTATTGTGTGTTTTGAGTTACTTGATTGAAAATGTGAACGGTACATCATCCAAAGAATAAGATAGATTTAGATTGAAACTTGTGTTATATTAGTGTGTTGATTTTTGGTATTTTTATTTAATTTTAAAATAAATTTAATTGAATTTGAATAGATGGGCTAAAAATTTAACAGTTCAAATTAATTATATATGATACATATATTACAAAGTACTTGGAGAAGTGGGCTCGAGCCTGATCAGCTTATATGTCCTTGGGAAGAAGAAAAGGGGAAGAATTATCATTTGTACGCAAAAGCACAATTGATCAAAGAAAAAATTTCGTTCCTCTTCACTCGAAATCTTTATGAAACGGGTAAACTTCTCACCTATTCACCTTCAATTTTTTTTGTACAAATCTACAATCTATTGTTAATTTTTTTTTATCGGACAAATGGTGATTTAAACCCATGATCTCACAACTAGGTGGTGATGTTTAACCACTTAAGCTCAGAGACGGATCCAGAAATTTTTCTTAGAGGGGCACAAAAAAAAAGGCATAAACTTGTGCAAACTCATCAAATTCACCATGAATTTTCTTTTCAAGTATCGCTATTATATATATGAACTATCATTGTTATGCATACATTACAAAAAATATAGCAATGATATTGTCTATGCATAACAGTGATAGAGTTCACCATAAACTCGAGTTCACAGAAAATCTACTTAGAACAGAGATATTATTCATTGAAAAGAGCTAATATTATTTAGTGAAAATTAATAATACTAGAAAATAAGTAATTAATACTCTTAAGCGAAAGAGGATACAATAAAAAAAATTCATATACTCTAAACAAATTTCACATAAAAAATTGTCAAATAAAATAAAGTTGAAGATAAGTAATTTATAAATAAAAAAAGAAGTTGAGTCAACTAGGACTAGAGAGTCCAATTAAATAAACAAACAATACTATATGTGTTTGTGAATCGCTACCTAATCTCTATTTAGTTTCCTCATTTTCTTTATACAAAACCCAGCACCCATCTTCACCTCCCTTTTATATCCCATGTAAAAAAAAAACCATATATTCTATGGTTGTACGTGCCCCCTTCACACGTGACATAGCTTCGTCTCTACTTGAGCTATTCCACTTCATCTAGAGTTAAATTTGTTGTACTTACAAGTCTTTACTCCAAAATTCTTCACTCAATTCTTGGATTCGTGTCTGGGTGAGAGAGCCGAAATTTCCGTGTTTCATGTATTATGTCACGCTCAAGGGTTATTTTTGTAAATTTTATTAAGAGAGTGATTATTTTGTAAACACATTTTCTCTAATTACTTCATAAAATCACTTTATTTCGAAACACTCCTCATTTATAATTTTGCTACAAAAATCACTTAACATCACTTTTTCAAAATTATAGAGATCGCTAAGAGACTCTCCATCCAAAAATATTTTTCATTAACCATAACAAATAACATAATTTACTATTATAAATCTCCTATCTACTAAAGGTGAATCACCTCCAATTCATATAGTTATTTTATTTCAAATATAAGAATTTCTGTGAGAAGTTATTAATAGTATTATTAATAATTTTTTAATTTCAGTCATTCATTATTTAATTTTGATGTTTACCTTCAATTTATCTCTTATCTATTAATTATGAATCATCCCCTATTTATGTGGTTGCTATATTTAAAATATTTGATCTTCAAAACATATTCATTAATGTTTTGAAATATTGCACTCTATTCATATGTGCAATACACCATAATCAAAGCAAATAATTAAAAAAATCTCGGGTCAGGACGAGGGCGGTTCGGGTCGGGTCGGGCAAGGATTGTGGGCTTGGGCGGACGCATATATATATATATATATATATATCATTGTATATATATCATTGTATATATATATATATATACAATGATAAAGATATTTGATAAATATATCATTGTATATATATATATATACAATGATATCTTTATCAAATATGTGTTGTAACCTAGTGGTTAAGTTTTGTTGTTAATGTATTTGGTTGCTGGTTCAATTCTTATTGAGCACATAATTTTTAAAATATTTTTTTTGTCAAGTTTTTGTGTGCTACTACATCTATTGTTACTACGTGAAAAAAATGTGATACTTATAGAAACAAAATTTGCTACTACGTGAAATAAAAATTATATTATCATTTAAAAAAAAAATACATTATCATTCTCCATGTGTTACTAAATGGATAAATGTTACTACATTGTTATATTGAAAAAACTTCATATCTTCGTAACACATATTAAAACATAACGTAGCACATAAATTGTCATAAGGTAAGATGGGTCACAAGATAACACATTGTTGTTCATATGGTAACACATGAGTATTCACTTAGTATTACGACGACATCCGTACAATGTTATATATTACTAAAACAATATGTGTTATTACATGAACAAAAAATGTTGTCCTATGAAGAAAAATGTGTTACCACATGAACAAAATCAGTACAAGCGTGAAAAGAAATACTTAGTTCAAAATTACAGATTTAAAGAACAACTTGATGTGTTATAACATGAGCAAAATAATGTTATCCTATAAGCAAAAAAGTGTTACTACATGAACAAAAGCTAGTACAAGTGCGAAAAAAATCATCAGCCCAAAATTGAAATATTATCTCTTATTCTCGCAGAATCCACACCGAAATCCAAATTGAACAACTTGATTTCATCCAATGATCAGCACGAATCGAAGAAAATTAAATTGGACAAGAAATTAGGGCACGAACGACGGACAAATTCTCCTCCTACAAACAGCGGAGAGGAAAGTAGCAGTATGGAGCGGCTGAAGAGGCGAAGAATAAGAAAGCCCGTGAGATCCGCTAGCAATATGAAGAGAAGTGGATATGCGAAAAAAGAAGAAAACCCATTAGACCGCCATCAATCTGCCCTAAGCCGACCCGGCAGGCTTAACCCGTGAGAAAAAAAAATACCCAATTGATCTATAATTGCACATATCACTTGTATGCATACTGCATACAAGTTTTTGCTTTCATTAATTTATACTCCGTCTTATTTTTTAAAAATATTACTAGCACATAACTCGACATACTACGTCTACACGAGATTGAAAATTGTTTTTATATCATTAATTTTAAATTAAATACTTTAAATATTTAATTAGTTTGATTAATTCAATTATAGACGTAATTTTTTTTTCTAATATTATATGTGCATATTTTCATTCATTTCTTATTCCTAATTAATCCTTTCCATTTTTCTTAATGTCTTTTTAGTCTTTTAGAATATTTATATAATAAATATAGTTATGATATTTTTCCCCTCATTATATCATATATACCCATAATAATTAATTTTCATGATCATTTAAATTTTCTTATGCCAACATTAATCTTAATTTTTAATAATTAAATATTTATAACAATAAATACTATTGGTTGCAAAAATTATTCACACAACATATTTGTAGAAAAAATAATTTTTTTTATAACCATGAAAAGTAATCATTAAGGGTATATATGAGATAATGATGGGTGAAAATGTCATAACGACATGTATTATGTAAATAATATATAAGACTGAAATGAGTATGACATCTAATTTTAATGGAATGAAGTAATTTAAAATAAGAAATGAATAAAAATATACACAAATAATATAAAAATATAAAAATTATACCTGTAATTAAATTTATTAAATATTTAAAATATTTCAGTTAAATATTACGTGCTAGATAGTATGTAATAAACAATCCTCTTAAGAATATATCAATCAAAATATTCAGACATATCCGATTTTCACATTATATTCTGTCACATCCCGATTTTCCGTAGGATTTTTATGCATAAATTTTGTAGTAATTTGCGGCCGAAGATAAAATAAGTAAAGTAAATTTGTACTCAAATCAATTGCTAAAATATTTATTGAATTAACTCCAAAGAAGAGATTCAAAATTTGTCTAGAGATGTGACCAAAATAAAAAAATACAATTTAAATTAAAATGCTAATACTAATAGATCAACATGAAAATATTTTTTCTCAAGATACATCCACCGTCCCTCCACCGCACTCATTCTTAATCTGAAAAATGTTAAATGTATGGTATGAGCAAAACCACTAGCTCAGTGAGGTCACCTTGTCATGATTCAATATAACATACAAATAAAATAAAAATCACAAATAATTCATGTATATAAAATTTTTTTCATCTTATTATAAAATAATCAATTGCTTCCATGAAAACCTCTCTTCAGTCTCGTATTTTTTCTTGTGCACAGCGGTTCCCTCAAGGATCTCTTTTCAACCCGGGTTCCCCGAGGACCTCTCTTTTGTCCCGGGCCTCTCTTAAGCCCTTGGTCTTTTATAAAATTTCTTATGTAAAACTTGTCATTCACTTTCATTTAATGCAACAGATAAACAATTTATTCATACGACATATTTAATAAAAACAAAGTAAACCACACCTTAAATTCATGTCGTGGATGTAGATGCGTGCAAGTGATGCAATAAAATAACTTCAATCATCATTGTAGAATCATAAGAACCAAGACTATAAAAAATAAATTGGAGTTTTGAAAAGTATGAAATAATAATTTATGTATGCTTTGATTTCACAAAAGGAGACCTTTATTTATAGAGAATAAAATATATTTTCTAATGAAATTGAGATTTGAATATTTCATGAAAATCTTGAGATTTAATTCTTGTAGATAGGGATAAAATTTTAAAGATATTTTTTCATAAAATCTATAGGAGTTGGTATGCTGTGAAACTTGTTCACCGTGAAACTGATATTTTTTTTTTTACGACATACTCTTTAGTTATATAAATCACACCTTTTAGTATTACAAGTCACACTCTTCAATTATCAGTATGACACTCTTTGCTCTAATATAAGTCACACTCTTCACTTTTATGAGTAATACTCTTTATAGTAAAAAGTCACACCCTTTACAGTAAAATGTCACACTCTTTAGTAATATAAGTCACACTCCTTAACCAGTTTCACCGTAAAACTTGTTCACACTATACTTTGTCAATCTATAGTTAAACAAAAATAATAATAATAATAATAATAATAATTTAAAAAAAAAAAAAAAAGAACATGATTGCCGAAATAGTAAACAAGATTTGGATAGTTGTTGCTTGTTAGCTTCGAAATTGCTTTATTAAACTAAAACGAATTATGGGTTTTAATATGAAAACAAAGGCAAGGCTTCGACATTTATTTTAAAATAGTTGCATGGCGTTAAAATTTTGGTTTTAGGAAATACATATTTTAATAATGAAAAATAAATTTCTTTTAAAGAAAGATTAACTTCAAATATTTGTAAACTTTGTAAAGATATGAGAAGAAGTTGAGGAAATTATGGAATCTTCATAAAAATATCTTTTAAAATATTGAAATATAAACTTAAATTTTAAAATTGTTGGAAAAAAAAACCTCCTAATGGATGTTTTAAAAATTAAACTACACTTAGATTTTCAGGGTGTTACATATTCTCCTCGGACCATCACATAAAATAATTATTACTCCCCCAGTCTCAATCTTAACTACATTATTTTCATTTAAGGAGTCCCAATGTTAATTGCACATTTTCTTAAATGAAAATATTCATTTTATCACTTTATTACATAAAATACTAATAAATAATTCTTTCAACCCTCAATATTTTACCACTTTATTACATAAAATAATAATAAACAATTTTTTCTATCCCAACATTTTATCACATTTTCTTAAAAGCACACGATAAACCACCAAACAAGATTGAAACGGAGGAAATATGTTATAACACATGGTTCGGAGGGAATAAAACCTCACTTTAAAATCTTCCATTCACACCCGATCTAGTAAACACACCCCCATAACTCTCCATACCAAAACTATAAATAACGGTGGTAATTTTATTATCCAATCAGCTGCGATGATACTTTATTGGTTAGGCCATAAGGGGGGGGAACCAAATTGAAACAAAGCATGATTCGAATTGATTGTATTTGGGAAACCAGTGGTGGCATTGGCTATGCAATCGAGGTGCTTTTGTCTAGTTTTGACACAAGATTCATATCATAGGCTAACTATTAGTCCAACCTTTTTTGTATTTTTTTTAATCAACTCTTATACTAATATAAAGCAGCAAAAAAGAAAGATTATATCATCAATATTTTAACGAGTAATTTGCAAATAAATTATTCAATGCGAGTCTTTTGATATTTCGAAAGCATCCCGACAGATGTTGTCCCACGTGGAATGCTTACTGGAGCTGCGTCCAAAGAGTACCTTTTTTAATTTCCCGCCAAAAAACTTTAAAAAATTAATCCTTTTTTCTAAGGTAAAGTATCGTGTAAATTTTCAAATCAATTTTATTATGTCGTTTTTTTATGTTTCAAGATTATTTTATTTTCTTAATTTTTTAAAACATAGATTGAGAATTACGGTAATTTTCACGTGTTATTATCATAGACTATAAAATATAGAGTGAAACACTATTTTTGAAATGTATGATGTCGTGCATTTAATTTTGATAAAAACTTATATAAACTTGGTTTTTAATTCATGACATTTAACCTTATCAACGTAGTGGTTTAGAAAAAAATGGAGAAAAATATTTCACTACAAAGTCACCCAAAACATTACAATCAAGTACAAAGTGCAGAAAATTTCTGCACTTTAGTTCAAATTTGAAGTAATACGGTGTACTTTAGTTCAAATTTCTGCACTTTGTACCTGATTGTAATGGTATCCTAAATCTTGTATCTAACTGTAATTTTCTCTAGAAAAAATGTATTGGAAATGAGTGAAATGTGTCAAATAATTCAAGTTTATATCATAGATCTGATTCATGTGAGATCAACTTGTAAATTTTATAGTATATTTGATTTATATTTTGTGAGTATCTTTTAATAATATTAAGGCAAAATATAGTGTGAATAAGTTTTACGGTGAAACTGGTTAAGGAGTGTGATTTTTTCTGTAAATGGTGTGATGTTTTACTGTAAAGAGTATTACTCATAAAAGTGAAGAGTGTGACTTATATTATAGCAAATGGTGTTGTAGTGATAACTGAAGGGTGTAACTTATATTACTAAAGTGTGTGACTTATATTACTAAAGAGTATGTCTGTTAAAAAAAACCAGTTTTATGGTGAACTAGTTTCACATCATACCAACTCAATTATCGGCTCGGATCTATTGTTCCATTTTCCTATTCCATCTACTATTCAACATCTTAGATGAATAATAAGTGTACATCTCACCATATCTATAAATATGAGAATAACACCTTAATATAATCAGATAATCTATTAAAGAAATTATATTTATTTAAGTAAAACTAATTAATTTCTATCACTCTCATCCAAGTAAAAATCTTATAAAGATATTTACAATTAATTAAATTTAAGCCCCACACACGCCCACGTTTGTT
Organism: Stenogyne calaminthoides; assembly: GCA_037126765.1. Lineage (NCBI taxonomy): Eukaryota > Viridiplantae > Streptophyta > Magnoliopsida > Lamiales > Lamiaceae > Stenogyne > Stenogyne calaminthoides. The sequence continues at coordinate 5,070,601 of JBBCBC010000010.1, forward strand.
AGGTATTAATTAATTGAAGTTCGTATATTATAATTTTAATCTATCATATAAATTTTAAAATTCAATAAAAAATATGAAAATTTATTAGAAGAAAAAAATTGAGAGCATATGTTATTAAAAATAAAATATGGGGTGAACAAGTTTTACACCAGGAATCCGTGAAATTGATTAAGGGGTATGATTTATATTATTAAAGGATATTAATTGTGATAACTGAAGGATATGACTTATTGCTATAAAAAAGAGTATTACTCGTGATACTGAAGAATACGACTTATATTACAACAATGGTATTAGTAGTGATAAATGAAGAGTATGAGTTACATTATAAAAGAGTATTAGTCGTAATAACTGAAGAGTCATATCAATAAATACATATAAAATTAGTACTTGGTTATAATTAAATTTAATGTAATTAATATAATATTTGTATTTAAATAATACAAATGTTAGAACGTGAAATTATATATATATATATACATGTCATTGATATACATATATTTTAATATATTAAGATGTACAAATTTTAGAATATGAAATTTAATTATAAATACGTAAAAAATAAAAAAATAAAAATTGTTTTTCTTCTTCTAATAATTTTTTATATTTTTTATTGAATTTTAGTTTATGTATGATAGATTAATATTGCAATATACATACTCTAATTTATAATTAAAAAGTTATATTTTGATTAATATATATATATATATAGCTTAAATTAATTAATTATAAATATTTTTATGATTTTTTTTGGAATGAGATTTGGTAGGCCAATGACTATGAAATAAAAGGAAAAAAGAAAAAACCTAAAACCATAAGGACACAGGTCGTCCCAGAGGTCGGGGCACCACTAAAAACCTCGCTAAGGTAAAACCCTCCTTAGGGCAAACCCTTAATCGAGGGAAAAAGGAATACCCCTCTACAAGGAATTAATTAGTTTTGCTTAAATAAATATAATTTTCTTAATAGATTATCTGATTATATTAGGGTGTTATTCTCATATTTATAGATATGGTGAGATGTACGTTTGTCATTCATCTAAGATGTTGAATAGTAAATGAAATAAGAAAATGGAACAGTGGATCCGAGCCGCTCAATTATTAATTGTTTAATTAAAAGCTAGTCCTCTCTTCTTTATAATTTCACTGTTGATTCTTTCAAACAAGAAAAAAATCAACTTTTGTTTTAGAGAAAAAAGTTATTTCAAAACATCTGTGATTTTAAATATTTAAGAGATATTAAATATTTTTTTTTCAGCTTTAACTTATTCATTAATAATTTGTAAAATGCTTATTATGACCATAAATGATTAATTAATTACAAGTTAGAGGGCATATTAGCCATTTTAAGCAAATAACTATTAGTAATAAATAATTTTCTCAATCCGTATTGAAAATAAGATAAATATTGTTTCATAATCATCGGTCCTTACTTAATTGAACATATTCTAAAATGAAAATAAAGTAGCTAATTTTTTTTAACTATCTTTTTCAAACATTTTCAAAATGAGTAGGAGCCCTTGCACGAGGTGCATAACAAAGATTTTCTCTTCCAAATTACACCTCATGTTATTACATTTTTCACATTAAAAATAATTTTATCTCTTTTTTGTCTCAATTAAAAAGTAAGTCTCTAGTAAATGTATTTATAATATAGAATTTTTATTATTACATTTATCAGTTGTTACCATTATATTTATAAACTAAGATCATAATATTAAATGTTTTGATATTAATTATTAAAAATAATAATATCAATTTATTCGTGTAATTACAGTGTTTTCATAACCGAACCGATGATCAAACCGATCTAAGCATTGTTTTGGGAATCCAGCCGGTCAATAGGATTGAACCAAATTTGTTCAACCAGATTAAATTGATTTATGATATTTCTTTTTATATTTTGTATGTTACATTAAAAAAATAAATATTTATTCATAAAATATTAAAATTATACTAATTTATAACTTATAAATCTTATATTAAAATAAATACAATAGAGTTTGGAAACAGGAGATGATGGCGTTGTGGATTAATTCCACACAATATGTGATTTGACGATAAAGAGATTAAAATGAAATTAATGACTTGTGAATGAATTTATTTGAGAGAAAATGATATTGAGATAAAAAACAATAACATTATATAGAGGTTTAGAAAAAAATAATAAAAAAAAATAAAAAAAGTGATTTAATAAATAATAAAAATAATAAAATCGAATTAATCGTTTTTTTAAGGAAGTAATTGGACCCGGCGACACGAAGCGAGGTTCACGGTTCAATTTGGTTCAACCCGGGGATTCAACCGATTTTTGAAAACACTGTGTAATTATATAAATTTTGACAAAAACTCATATGAGACGATCTCATACATGAGATAAAATTAATATTTACCTCTTCCTCATTTTTATCTTCTCAAACTCACCAAATGCCAATTCCTAGCAATGTGGACAAAAATGGATGACAACAACACTCATTTGAAGTTAATGATAGCATCAACGGCCGTGATAATAGCCCTCCTATTAACCCTAATTTTCCTTCTCTTAACCCAGCTTTACTGCTCCCTCTTTCTCCGCCACCGCCGCTGCCACCACACCACCGCCGCCGCCGCCACCCAACAACCACCGCACCCTCCGATCTCCGTACTTTCTACGCCCACGGTGTCCTCCGCGCCCCCCGGAGCTTCCTATTCCCCGATCCACACCTCCAATTTCACAATTACAACTCCAATTACTCCAATTCCGATGACCTAGAAAATTCCCCAAATTCATCGGCGACCACCGCCGACGAGCAGGTGATGGCGATGTACAGTATCAGCAATCCGATCTACGACGGGGACGGCGGCGTTACGAGGAAGGAGGAGGATACCGCCGCCGTGGACGGTGGTACGCCGCCGCTGACTCCGATGAAAAAGCTTCCGTCGGAGTGTCCTTCGGACGCATACGGACTGGATTAATGCTGCGATTTCTTCGTCGTCATCGCCGCTTCTTCTTTCACTTCGCCGTCTTGGTGAACAGGGGATGAATGGTACAGGAGTTTCATTTTCTTTCTTCTTTTTGTGGACAAGGGTAGAGTGGTCTTTTTGTAACAAATAATATGGATTTAGGGGCTTTTTTCTCAACCATAAATATGAAACTAGTGCATATACAAATTTTATAAAAATAAGTGATACCGTTTAGTAAAAATTGGGGATATTATTTATTGAAACACAACTATACTGATTAATATGAACCAGGAATACTATTTAGTTAAACATGAAATATGATTAAAAAAAATGTCAATTTCATACTATATACAAATTTCACCAAGAAATTTGATGCATAATATGAGGAGTGAGTATTATGCGCATTCAAATGCATCGTGCCTTCATAGTATATTTTAGAACTATGTAACTTGTATATTGAAAGATGCAATTTGTTTATATTGAATCATATAACTGTTTTTCCATATTAATAGTTGCATGATTAAGTGTAAATAAGTTGTATTTTTCAGTGTAACATATTGCATGATTCTAAATGCATTATAAATATACGGTACATCTGGATGTATATAAGATTTAACCTAATATGAATATAAGTTTGAAATATTGCTTTTTATTTAGAATTAGCACGTAACCCCGAGTAAAACACGAGATTCAAAATAATTTTAGATTAAATATTTAAAATATTTAATTAATTTAATTAAGTACATAATTTTTATATTCTAACATTGTATGTGTATATTTTTATTTATTTATTATTCTAAATTACTTATCCCATTAAAATTAATTATCATACTCATTCCAGTCTTATATACATTATTTACATAAATATATCATTTTGACATTTTCTTCTTTATTATCTTATATATACCCCTAATGATTATTTTTTATGATCATTATTTTTTTTAATTTTCCTACAAATATGTTGTGTGAATAATTTTTTCAATCAATAATAATTATTAGATATTAAAGACGACAACATGCAAAAATTATTTTATAAACCTCTATGAATCTTTCAATAAATGCCTTAAAAAAGAGATAAGACGGAAAAAAAAATACTGAATACAGACAAAGGAAGTTATTAGAATGTTTATATTAAAATAGAAGAATTAGAATGTTTATATTAACTATATTCTACAAAAGATTGAATGACATACAAATTAGAAAAATTAAGATTAAATATTAAATATTATATTATTAATAATACAATAAATAACTTTTTATAGAAATTTAAAAATCTAAAATAAAAAATCATATGAATAGGAGGTGATTCACAATTAATAGATTATGGATAAATGGAAAGTACATATCAAAATTAAATAATGAATTATTGTAATTAAAATTTTAAAAAAAATAATAATACCATAAATAACTTATCATAAAAATTCAGATTTTTAAATAAAGCCATCACATAAATTGGGGGTGATTCGTCTTTAGTAGATGACAAAAACTTGTATGCAATATTGCATACAAGTGATATGTGCAATTGAGATTTTTTTTTTCTCTCGGTCAGCGTAGCGGGGATTAGGGCTATGATAACACATTTTTTGTTCATGTAGTAACACATCAAGTTGTTCTTTAAATCTGTAATTTTGGACTGGAGATTTTTTTTCACACTTGTACTGGTTTTGTTCATATGGTAACACGTTTTTCTTCACATGGTAACACTTTTTGTTCATGTAGTAACACATATTTTTTTTAGTAATATGTAACATTGTTCATATATCGTCGTAATACTATGTGAATACTCATGTGTTACCATATGAACAATAATGTGTTATCTTGTGACTCATGTTACCTTATGAATATTTATGTGTTACGATATGTTTTATTACGTATTACGTAAGATATGAAGTTTTTTCAATATAACAATGTAGTAACACTTATACATAGATGTAGTAACACACAAAAAATTGACCAATAGGAATTGAACCTATGACCAAATTCATTAATAACAAACTTGAACCACTAAGTTACAACACACATTTGATAAAAATATCCTTCTATAAATACATATGCGTCCGCGCCAACCTGAAGTCAAGCGTCCTGCCCGCCTTGCCCGCGTTGACCCGCGAAATTTGGACCATTTTTATTTTATTTATATTGTATTTATTGTATATAACATTAGTGTGCAATATTTCACACAAGACATTCTTTTAGTAGATAGAAGATTTTGAAGGGGATAGATATAGACGGCGTATAAAATTATTTAAATTGATAATTATGTTACAATCTTAATATTTTACCTCATTTAAAAATAATTAACAATTTTGATGTGTGTGTGTTTTTTTTTAAAAGGTAATTAATTACAATAATTCTTTCTATCCATGTCTCAAATTCAAAATCTAAAAATTTTAGGTTATAGAGCTCAAACCACTTTAACTATCCAAATTACCATCACAAGATATGAGGAAATATAAAATGTGATATGAAAAATGAATTAAGAATCACTAGGACAGAATTAAAGGTTCATTTTAATCATAAAGAATTTGTCAGTTTGGTGTATTATCAATTCATACTCCTATTCCTTTAAAAAAAAAAATTTAAAAAAAATAAAAAATCATACTCCTATTGCTACAGTTGTATTAGATAGTATAAGTTTTGACATAATTTTTTATACCATATATACTCAGTTTTGAAATTGAAATAACGTTTTCAACGTATAATGTATTAAATTAAATTAAATATTTTTTTATGAAATTAATTTAACGTTCATAGACAATTGTTTTGGGCATAATGCATCCATAGGCTCCATAATTATCAATTTGGAATGGCCCAAGAACATTAAAAAAAAAAAAAAAACCTTAAACTATACATTTTTTTTCATAAGGCCCCTAATTTTTTTTATTTATTTTGAAAAGCTCTATAACAATATAATTTTTATTTTATAAGGTCATTTTTTTGACCATTTGTAAGAAACTTTTTTTTGGGAGTTTAATTTGAATATATTCATTGAAATTGAGATGACATGTCATATTATAACAGAAAACATTGAAATGGTTTAACAAAATTCATGAATTTCTGTTACCTAGAACTTCATGAAATAAAAATGTATAATTTAAGTACTTGTCAAAATAAAAAGTAATTTAAGAACTTTTGAAATAAAAATTGATAATTTATGCTTTTTCAAGAACTTATTTTTAAGGTTGAATCGGTCAAAATCGATCGGGTTTTCTCCTTTTTAATTTTTTTTATTACTAAGGGTGCGACTACTTACACCCACGAAATTGCTTAGTTCACCCACTTTTTTTTATTGCTTAGTTCACCCTACTTTTTTTTTATTGCTTAGTTCACCCACTTTTTTTAACAATTTTTTTAATAAAAAATATTAATATAATGTTTTTGTAATTAAAAAATAAACATAAATTTACTAAATACACTCCCTCGCTTTCACATTCACATCAAAATCTCACGCTCTTCGTTTCTTTTTCTACACCAGAAAAAAAAAATATAAACCTTAAGATACTTTGAAATTGGAAGACGAAGAATATTAGTGAATTAAATTGAATCATAAAAATTAATTACTTTGAACAAAAATTCATACACATGAATTTAATCAAATTACAAAAATTAACTACTTTGAAATAAAATTCATAAAAATACTCCCCTGTGTTCGTTCTTTTTAATTGGATTTACTTATCCAAAATAAATTCAATGTGATCTCTTGTTTTGATTTTCTTTCTTCCAGGGTATTGCTACAAAGAAAATTTTGGGATTTGGGGGAGGGGGAGTGTTGGTGGTTTATTCATGCTTATACTAACACCTATAATAGTTATGTGGACTACAGTGCCATTCTTGAATTCAATAGGTTCAATCTCATTGTTTAATTTCATAAAAAATCTGATCAGTTTCATTGTTGCAATGAGAAACGCTGAATTAGGATTTCTGCATAAACAACGATGGAGAGGGTTTTCATGGCAGTGGGTATATTTAATTAATAAAGTGGGTGTAAATATTATATCAAGGGTTATAGTTGTAAATTTTTAAGGAGTGTATTAATTTTTTTTAAATAATTAAAATATATGGTGGGTTAACTTAGCAATGAGTGAACTAAGTAAATTAGTGGGTGTGAATAGTCACGCCCTATTACTAATTAAAGATCAATTTTCACTAATCTTATAAGGTTCACCTCTGCCCCTTTTATATAACTTTCTTTTACATTTCTTCTAATACTTATTCTCCTTTTATATTTTATTACTTACCAATATTAGGTTCACACCTTTCCCTTTTATATAATTTTCTTTTACATTTTTTCTAATATTTACTCGATGTGAAACAAAAATATAAGATCTACCTCTTCCCGTTGTTATTACTTCCTCTAATTTTCCTCTAATATTTATTCGATGTGGGACAAAAGCTTTTTCACCTTATATATTACTCTCTCACATTTCTTCTAATACTTACTCGATGTGGGACACAACTTCTTCCCCCTTTTAACTCCCTCTCACATTTATTATAATACTTACTCGATATGAGACAAAAATATGCTTATTTTTCTCCTTTTTCAAATTATTTAAATTATACTCTTTTCCCTCCACAAGAAAACTATCACATTTATATTACTTTTATGCCTAAAGTTTGATTAATTAATGTTAAATATGAATATTATGGGTGCATTGATGAATTTGACATTTAAAAAAAAAATATTGAAAAAAATAGATAGAAATCATTTTAATGGTTGAACCACCAATTCAATTGATCCAATCGATTGAATCGCCAATCGATGCTCAGTCTGATTTGGTCGCCGATTCGATTATGAATACGTTGATTTAAGAATTAAAATTATTTTACATGGATAAAAAGTTACTCCTACTTAATAACAAATACATGCATACAATGACCTCATTATCCTTTTATTTAATAGCAATGATACATTAATAGAAACAAAAATTGAAAATTCTGTAAATTAATTAATTAATGCATATAAAAAAAAAGAATTTAACTGAAATGCATTCATTTAATTTTAAAGATAATAATTAATTTTAAAAATAAATTTGCTCTGCAAAAAAGACCATTAACATGGAATGAAACGAGCATGCATTATTTAAACTTTTTGTGAGAAATAGATGAGAAATTCCTCCCACTTGTGCCAAATAGTAGACAATAATTGTGTGAGTAACGTATAATTCAATTCTCACTTTTCAGGACAAACCTTCGTTATCGGGGACTTCCCCTGACTTGCATTATTTAATTATTAGTTGGGACATAGGATGCACATTTAGTCATCGGTACCACTTTTGTTTTTTGGCAACAACTCTATTGGAGGCCACGCTCATGTGCTTAATTTGACTCTTTAATTTCTTGGAATTGAGGGATTTTATATACTGATTTTATTAGCCTTTTCCTCTTTATTTTTAATGTTTTGCATTTTCCTTTTTGTCTTTAGTAGCGTGCAGTGGCGGATCAAGGATTGAGTAATGAGGTGGGCTGTGAAGCTAAAAAATTATACTTAATAAATTAATACAAAATATAATATTTATAATGTTTACGGAAGTTGTGCCCGATAAGATTTCAGAGCATAAAATTCATTAATAATTGAGTTTATATCTATAACGTTAACAAATTATCTCTCAATATAGAGCATCCAGCACAATGATATTTAAGATGATATTATTATCTTGACGTTCACGTTTCTTAAAGAAAGTTGATATAAATATTTTTTGGTGCTCCATTAAATATTATGAAAAAACTTGTAAAATTTTTATACTTAATAGTTAATAAGATGGATAATGCCAACAAAATTATTAATTCAAGAGATATTTAAAAATATGTCTAATTTTTCAAAATTAATCCTTAAAATGAGACTAACTGGAATAAATTATCTACACCACATCATCATCAAGTCATCAAAAGAAAAAGACAAACACTACATATTTAATATTCCCCAATAACTATAAGTATAACAAATAACAACAACAAAAATTAATTTGCAAAAAAATTATACAGATTTCGCAACAACAGTGTAAACCTAAAACTAAAAGGGTAAAAACTAAAAATTAAAAACTTATCAAACCTTGAAAGTTGAAATTTGGAAAACGGTCCAGCGGTCCAGGCGTCCAGCAGATGACCGGATGAGACGTGTTGGAAAATTTAGAAAAACTCCAATAATCAAAAGAAAATATGAAAAAGATAATTAATAGTATCAAAGGAAAAACTACTTGAGGCGTGCTTGAAATACATTGTCCTTACTTAACAACCCCTAGGATTCAACAAGTCTTCCAGAATAAATTTAGGATCAGCAACAACAAAATAATATAATAATCCCATCAATATATTGTGAAAATGAGTTTTCATTAAACTGCGGAAAAAAGGATATATACCATTTTGGGTTGCATGCCTATATATATAAGTGTAATTGCTGCAAAGTGCTAACCGAGAAAAAAGGGATAGCGGTTGATGACCAAAGACCATTTAGGAAAGTCTAATAAACAAATTGACCGTAAAATAGGGATTGGAGGGTGAGTTAGAAAAATAATGGGGATAATATCTAATTGACTTGCTAAAATATGATAAAATAAAATATTTTATAAATTTTCAAATATAAATCATTTTGAAATACAAATAATTTACAATAGACGATGAGTGATGAGTCGATGAAGAAACACTGATTTGCCGGTTGCCGCCTCTGTTCTGTTCCTTTTAAAAATAAGATAAAAAAAAAAAAAAAGAGGAAGGAAATCGCGCGTGTTATTTTCTTCAAGTTGGGGGCGTGGTATTTTGGACTGATCAGTTGGTGGGCTGGCACAGATTTAATTAAAATGGGCTGTTTTAGTTGGGGTGGACTGAACAATTAAATTTAATGGGCTAGTAGCTATTTTTATTCAAATATATATACAAATAATAGGTTCTGGGACTGACTTAAGCTCAGTGCAGTTAACCAATCAATCCGCCCTGGTGGCGTGCTTCGAATTGAAACACAAATATCAATTGCCAAACTAAACATGCATGGTTCGTCTCTCACGAACTCAGAACTTGGATTATGTGACTCATTTAATTTATTTTTAAAATTTTTTTAAATCACTAAACTTGATCCGTATTATACAATTGGTAGGGTCAAATAACATGAATTAAAAATAAAATGCATAGTATGAATCAGACCTATACAAAGTTTTGTCATTTTTCTATGCAAGTAAAATAAAATATAATACATGTACTCTCCTGCTAATAATTTTCTCATGCGAGCAGGTTTAATGGCTAAATGAGGTTTTTTTTTTTTTTAAATCTTTGGTCGAGGTATGACCCCTCTTTTTTCGAATTTAACACTTGTCATAAAAATAAATAAATATAAAACATAATAATTTAATCATGTAAAAATATCAGAATGTATCATCAATATGAAACCCATGTTTTAAGACAAATCAGCGCCCATGGCCTAATGGATAAGGCTCTTGACTTCTAATCAAGCGATTGTGGGTTCGAGTCCCACTGGGCGTGATTTTAAATTAATTTTTTAATTTGTGGAAAGCTTTAAAAGTCCAAATGATTTTGAATTAATTTGTTAATTTGTGGAAAACTTTAAAAGTCCCTAATGATTTTGAATTAATTTTTTAATTTGTGGAAAGCTTTAAAAGTTCAAATGTTTTATTCACGTCCCCCCACCCCAATTAGTAGTAATTCAGTTATCATGAAATATGTTAGAAAAATTAAATAAAAAAATTAATTTCACACTTTTTTATAAGTTTGAGTTTTTAGATGAGACGAAATTCTTTTATGGTATTAGAGGCCTCACGCTTACGTGCTAAGTTCTAGGTTTGATTCATGCTGAAAGCAACTACTCCACTCATATTAAACGGTTCACTCGATGGACCTCCTCCCAATGAGGAAGTAAGAGAATTAAGCCCACGAGTGAGGGCTAATGTTAGAAAAATTAAATAAACGAATTAATTTCACACCTCTCTATATGTTCAAACTTTTAGATGAGATAAAATTATTTCAAAATATGAATTATAAATGCTTGTTTATTCAAATAGGTTCAAGTTTCAACACATTCGAACATGTGAAGCTACAAATATCTCAAGCGGTTAGAGCACTACTACCTATGACCATGAAGTCATGGGTTCAAGTCAACATTTGTCCGAATAAATGAAATAAAAATGTGAAGCTACATTTATAGGTCTTCCATCTTATTCTTTCAATTAGTCATTGAACTTAACTTTAATCAATTATTTATATATTAATTGAAAAATATTTATTTATTGTCATCTACTTTTATTTTAGAATTTTAAATGGATCATTCTTTCAATTAGTCATTGAACTTAACTTTAATCAATTGTTTATATATTAATTGAAAAATATTTATTTATTGTCATGTACTTTTATTTCAGAATTTTAAATGGATCGAGTACCAATTTTTCACAAAGAAAGGAAAAATATTCTTATCATTTTTTTTAAGAAACGTGGTCGTCACGATAGTTAATTAAACATCAAAATATTTGCTACATACGTAATTTAATGTGTCGAAATGTTATGGGCCACACGCAGAGGCGGCAAAGCGGTGGACAGAGCCCTAACATCGATCAACATTAGTGTTGACGAGCCACTGGAAGTAGAGTTGTCAAAACAGGCTTAGCCCATAGGCCTACTCGTTACACCATGCATAGAAAATGGGTTGGGCTAAGCAAAATTTAGATCGCTTGTAATCAATCCTAAACGAGTTGTCCACTTTGGGCCGCAAACTTTTATCAGGAGATAAATTTTATTTGCAATAAAAACTTTGTTTTAATGTTTCATAAGGAGAGTAAATAAAAAAATTGTTTGATTTGATTTGATTTTGATTAATGTACGATTTAGAGCTCATTTATAATTTATATAAAAAAATTGGACATGTACACTTCGTTCTTCGACCCGCCAATAAATGGATTGAGTTGGAGATTTAGCAGTCCGCTAGATCGACTAGTTGAACCACCTCGCCAGTCCACCTCGATAGCTCTAACTACAAGTTGAGAGGTTGTAATTGGACTTAGATCTTCCCTTCAATTCTGGTGACAATGAGACACACATATCCGCTCCCATGATCTTGTTTCCAGTAGTATCCACTTCACAAAGAGTACTCACGAAGATACTCCCCCACTTGTGCACACAAACACAACCATTACAACTAAGATAAATAGACCAATGAACATGATCATACCATCGATTACCGAAAGGAGATTATATTGGAAAATGTGCTCTTCGAAGAGAGCTTTGATTCGATATATTATCCCCCCTTTTTGGAATTTGGTTGAATAAAAAATTAATTTTTAAAATTGTTATAATAAAAAAATCTAAAAAAGGAAAAACAAGAAGTTTTTGTCCCACACTATAATAAATACGAATGAGGAAGTGAGTATAGGGAGGAACCAAGTTGTAACTTTTAAATTGTTATGGAATTATACTCCTCTATCTTCCACGCGTACACACAGGAGGTGTGCAAATTATGGTCGAAAATTGACGTTCTGACCTCGAACGTGTGTGGAAGAGAGACATGCATATACGAATGTTGCACTGATTTAAATTTTAAACTCGAATTTAGTTCCAATTATTCATGCGGTTACAACAGATGCTTTAAAAGTTTAAAACCTGAATTAATGGGTTATTATTCAGGTTGTCAGTGTTGGAATTTAGAGGCACGTAAACACGTAATACATGCTTAGCGGAAATTAAAGTTCACCAACAACGAGCACGTAATTGCATAATTGAATACGTATAAACATAAAGAGAAATCTTACAGTAAATCATACTCATATTTCTCTACTATGGTATCCACGTAATCCCCGTTCACAGACTTGCACAGATTTGCCAGCGTTGAATCCCGAGATGAATTTGCTAGGAAAATTCTAACTCTAGATTTTATGGAGAAAATTTGAACAACCATATTATGGATTCCCAAGAGCTCATATATGTAGAAGAGGCCCAGCTTAAATCTTAAGCTAACCTGATTGGGAAATAAAATTCCTAATCTTTATTTAAATAAATCTCTAAGATTTATTTCCCACATATAAAATCTCTACGGATTTGATTCCATATATATTAAATCCTACAATAATATTCCATATATTATTATTGAGAATTCTTATTTAATTAAATTCAATTTAATTAAATATTAATAATAATTAATTCCAAATTAATCTATTATTAATTAATTCTCCATAAATTAAATATTAAATCCAATTTAACATTTAATCAACCAACTATAATCCGTAAAAGGGGACTACTTGTTGTGTGACCCATAGGCCCTCATATATCGAGCGATTAGTCAAACTTACGGTCTTAATTGAACCCTAGACAATAAATCAGACATTCTCAATATATGAGGTACGTTGCGAGAAACGTGCAACTACCTGTAACTGAAACATGGGCTATTACGATTTCCTCCTTTCATTCGCGAATACTCGATTAAGTCTTGAACATGATGAAGTGTCTATTCAAATAACTTAATCATGTTATCTCCAATCACTAATTGATCATGTATGTCACACTTAGCCACAAAGTCTAAGTTGACGTGCATCGACCGATGACTTTGATCCAATTATGATGAGAAGATGAGTATTCTCTCTAAATCCACTTTGAGGAATGAATCCTATTCTTGGCTCAACTACCACACACATGTACTTCGTGATGAACCCAATCCAAGCCATATCTACCCATGGTTAGGGTGCAAGCGTTTGTCATGGTCAAAGTTCATCATCCCACACATGTCGTGCGTATTGACCTCAAGTCAATGGAGTATCGCATCGCTCCCACTAACCGAGACACCCGTAGACACATATAGTGGAAATACATCAAACGGTTTCTCGGATGGGTATACCAATACCCTCTAAGGTATTTGTGCATCCATCATGAGATACCCAGTATCTCGTAGTAAGTGAGATTTTACTACACTCTCTAAGAGTATGATGCAGATCGCACACCAATCTCCATTGCATCATCAATATCCCATTCTTGATGATCCTTGATCGGGGCTATTTGAGAATCATGTTTAAGTCATCTGAGTTTTCACAACCTCAATGACAACAATGACTCATGGGAACACTTGCATGAATAAATGCAAACAATCAAACATAATATTCAAACAAGTGTATTGCCATACATTTAATATTAAGTGAATTATACTATTAAATCAAACTGAATATCATCGAGTATTATATCCTTACAATAGATTATCTCTAGGACACTAACACTAACAATCTCCCACTTGGACTAGAGTCAATCACCTTCATGTCTAACCCCTATAACATCAAATGTCTAGTGTGTACATGAACACTCAGTCTTTTGGTGAAATGATCTTCCAAATTAAATATGTGGTAATACATTTTAATTTCATTTCTCCTATCCTTATGATCTCTCGGATCAAATGATAAATCTAGGTACATGCTTGTTTCTATTTGCTGATCTCGGTTCCTTTGCTTGCGCATTCGCACCAACATTGTCTTAATACAACTTTATTAGACAACTGGCACTCGGAACTACCCCTAGTTCTCTTAAGAACTATAAAATCTGCATAACCTCCTCGAGGCTTCGACAAAGAATGTACTCAACTTCGGTTGTTGAATCTGCGGTCCTTTTGCTTGGAACTATTCCAAGTGACCGCCTCATTATTGAGAGTGAAAAATAACCTGACTGTGATTTGTAATCATCACAATCGATTGAAACTTCAGGTGTACTTAACCAAATACTACTAGTTCGATCGGTCCACCATAGACAAGAAAAATATTCTTTAGTTCGCTTTGAGATACTTGAGAATGGTCTTGACAAAGAATCCAATGAGACTCACTTTGGGATTCATTGGTATCTACCAAATGATGTTGATAGCGTAGGCCACATTTGGCCTAGTACAAGTCATGGCGTACATGATTGGCCCAATTGTATATGCATATGGGACATCCTTCATGTGCTTGATATTAACTTCAACAGAAGGATAATCCTTATTTGACAACTTTATCCCATGATTTACCGGTAGAGACCCTCTCTTAGAGTTCTCTATAGCAAAACGCTTCAACACCTTGTCTACATAGGTGGACTGTGACAGCCTCAATATCCTCTTGGATCTACCCCTGTGGATCTTGATCCCTAAGATGTAGCAGGCTTCACAAAGATCCTTCATTATGAAGGTCTTGACAACCAATCTTTAACGGACTGCATTAACGGGATATTATTTTCCAAAAATTCATATGTCATTGACATACCCGATTATGAAAACAATCTTCTTTCCGTTGTGTTTACAATAAACACAAGGATCTTCCAAATTTCTGATGAAGTAAAAAAAACTTGATAGCTTCATCAAATCGGATATTCCAACTCCTAGAAGCTTGCTTCAATCCATAAATGGATATCTTTAACTTGCATACTAGATTAGAATTTGACTTAGATGAAAAACCTTCCGGTTGAGTCATAAACACTTCCTTATCAATGTTTCCATTGAGGGAAGCTGTTTTGACATCAATCTGTCAAATCTCATAATCAAAGTGTGCTACTATCGCAAGTAAAATTCGAATGGACTTGATCTTTGCAACTGGTGAGAAGGTCTCGTCATAGTCAATGCCTTCGCGTTGACTATAACCCTTCACTACCAACCTAGCTTTGTAGGTTTGTACTTTGCCATTTGCACTGGTCTTGCTCTTGAAGACTCAATCGCAACATATGAGTCTAACCCCTATAGACAACTCAACCAAGTCCCAGACTTGATTGGTGTACATCGAGTCCATCTCGGATTTCATGACTTCATGCCACTTCCCTGAATCAATATCTGATATTGCTTTAGAGTAAGTATTAGGATCATCTTTATCCGGTATGTCCACATTATCGACTTCCTCCAAGAGGTAACCGTATCTAATGGGCAGATTACGATTCCTAATTGACTTACGGAGCTGTGGTTGTGTAGGCTGTACATTCTGATCGTGAAAATTTTGTGGTGCATCGATTTCATCAATGTCCGGAGAGTCCTCAAGAGCTACATTTTCAGATGCCTCTTGGGCGGGAGTTTGAACTATGATGTTCTCATTCAGCCCACTTGGAGGTTCTTGCACAGGCAAGCCAACTCCAATTATGCTCCCACTGGCTGAAAGACGATCACCTAGTGAAAGACTCCCATCGTGAGAGTTGTTGAATGCTCCCACTGATTTCTTGTCATGTTGCTTTGACAAGATATCAGTCTCTTTGTTAATTTGTGGTTCTTGAATTTCTTCAAGTTCTATCAGCTTACGACCTTGTTCCTTAAAGACATAGTATTTTTCGAGGAACTTGGTCTGCCTAGAAACAATCACTGATTGTTTCTCAGGTAGATAGAAGTAATATCCTTTAGTTTCCTTAGGATATCCCACAAAGTAACCCTTTTCACCTTTGGATTCCAACTTGTCGGTAAGCATCATTTTTCACAATCACGGGGCAACCCCATGTTGATATGTGTAAAAGTTGGCTTCTTGCCACACCATAGTTCATATGGCGTATGCTCAACCGATTTAGATGGAATCCTATTCAGAATGTTAATTGAGGTTTGTAACTCATATCCCATAAGAATGTTGGAAGACAGGAAAAGCTCATCATGGACCTCACCTTGTCTAACAGGGTTCGGTTTCTTCTCTCGGACACACTGTTCATCTGAGGTGTTTCGGGAGGAGTCCATTGTGACTGGATTCCATGTAATCAGTGAATTCATGGCTAAGGTATTCACCTCCTCGATCTGATCAAAGAGTCTTGATACTCTTACCAAGTTGCTTCTCTACTTCAGCTTTGTACTCTTTGAATTTTTCAAAAGATTCGGATTTGTTCTTCATAAGATACACATACCCGTATCTTGAGAAATCATCAGTAAAAACGATGAAGTATCCTAAGTGACCCCTAGCTAGAGTGGGCAATGGTCCACAAACATCGTTGTAGATAAACTCTAGAACTTCTTTGGCATGCACCCCTTTCCCAGAAAATGGTCTGTTGATCATCTTGCCCATGAGATAAGATTCACACTTTCCATAAGACTCACAGTCGAATGGGGTTAAGTAGTTTAACTTTCTTAACCTTGAAATTCTTTTCTCGTTTACATGATCAAGTTCCACAATGCCATAAGTAAGTCGGGTTTTTATGATTACTAAGTTTGAGTCTTTTATTTTGTATATTAAGAACATCATATCCATAATGCAACAAATACATGTTGCGAGTAATAGAAAGAACTAAACGGCAATCATTAAGTTATAATCTAAAACCAAAGGGTAAGTCTAACACATAAGTCCCCACGCGTTCAGTAGCAACTCTTGCTCCGTTTCCACGTGTAAGACGACTTCACCCGGCCTAACTGTCCTAAGACATATGAGCCCCTTCACATTCGTACAAATGTGTGAGTCATATCAAGTATCTAATACTCAACAGTTAGCGCTATTTGTCGATATGTCTATCTTAATAACAAACATACATGTTCTAGTGCCAGAAGCACCCAGTGTCTTCCTTTTAGCAACCAAAACCTTATAGTCCTTCTTCCGGTGCCCTCTTCTACTTATAGTAGAGGCACACATCTTTATCTACCCGCTCTTTCTTTTGAACACCATTTTAGTGATAGTGAACTCAAAGTCTTGAGCACGTTGTGAAGTTCAAACATGTTTGCATCCGTCTTATTCATAGTATAGTTCACAATGAAGCTAGAATATGAATTCGGGAGCTACTTGAGGATATCATAAATGGAAACGTTGGTCTTTTAGCTCAAAACCTAAATTACCAAGTCTATCAATTAGGCCTATCATCTTAAGCACGTGAGGTGAAATCTTCTCTCATTTAGCTAACCGACATATGAACAGATCTCTCATCACTTCATAAATCTCAGAACGAGATTCAGAATCAAAGAGATCCTTCAGATGCTTGAGCATTTAGAAGAAACCCATTTTCTCATGTTGCCTTAAGCAATTCGGGAGTCATGCCGAGCAACATCACACACTGCGTCTAGGAAGCATCATTTTGATGCTTATTCTGAGCTGCTACGTCAAACGTGGCTGCCTCAGGGGTAACCGGGATTGGCGTGTCCAACACGTACTCAATCTTTTCTTGCCTTAGTACCAAACACATGTTTCGGTGCCAGTCCAGAAAATTTGGCCTAGCTAATTTGTTTGTTTCCAAAACACATCTCAATGACAGTTATATATATTTCAACTAACCAAGAGAAATAAAATAAAACGGGAATTAAAACATATAATTTCTATGATCAATATTCAGCAATCAAAATAAACATGACCTTTCTTTAGTGTTTATTTTGTCTCCATTATTTTCACATACTTAACAACCTCATCATAAAAGTACGAATTTATATCAAATATAAATTGTAATGGACTAGGATCCACATTACTACTATCATAATCTCAGCGAGGGCTGATCATTACAATAGCATAACTGGTATATCTCCAAACCAATTGCAAAACTGCAATTCCTAGTTTGTCGAACCTAGTTCGACTGATGTCCCTTACCCTTTGTTCCCCGTGAAGGCTAGCGAAACAAAGTTAAGTTGGTTTAACCATCAAGCGGTGACATTACATGTCCCTATAAAAGTCCCGTTAAATGTAGATCCAAACAAAAGACGAGGGTCTTTAAGTACTCATTGGAACGAAATCTCCGGTTTACTTTTAATTTTAATGGAAGACATCTTATCAAATTAATGAGAAAACCATATTTTAATGAGGAACATTTGAAAGGCGGGGTATTAATTGCTTAATCGAGATCCAACACGTTAATCTACATCACATTTGAGCAATTATTGGGTGCCGCCTACCCAAACATGATATATACGGACTAACAAATATTTGGGCGCCGTCTACCCAAATAATAATACGGCCCGACAAATATTGGGCGCCGCCTACCCAAACAATTATAATGCGGACTATAAAAGTGTTAACGAATTACTTAAAATCAGTTAAACAAGTGAGATTTAATAATCTATTAAAACTTTATCGAATTAATTTCAAAATCTAATTTTAAAATAAATTCAATAATTATTAACTAATTATTAAAATAATTAAATTAATCCAATTAATCTAGCTTTTTATTAGTCCAACTAATAAATTTCTTTAAATCCTTAATTAATCCAATTAATTAAGTTTCATTAGTCCAACTAATAAACGTGTTTCAAGTCCAACTTCGTTAGCCCTTAATAATTATTAAATTAAAATTATTTTAATTTATTAAAAATTTGGGGCTCAGGTGCAAGACAGCCCTCCTCATATCACCGCCCAAATTCTACAGATCCAATCTGTAATTTGGGACATCCAATTTCACAAAGTCCAAACCTAGTCAACATTCATCATCAACAATTCGACATAGAAACAACATCAAACATTTTCGAAGATTAAGGGACAATTTTGAAATCGAACAGCAGTGCAAGCATCAGGGGTAAATCGAACAAAATAAGACCAGCAGAAACCATCTTGTTCGAAACCGAAGAGACCCAGCGAGTCAACGCCGTCGTGACTGCGTGGGCGAGTTGCCGCCGCCACCAGGTGCATGCGAGCGACTCGCCATCACCATCGTTCAAAAATGCACGAGCATTGTGCCGATAAGCCTTGAAACGAATCGATTCGACCTCGAAATCGAAGAAGCAAACGGATTCTCCGATGCAACAACGAAATCAACCCAAAACGAAAACAAATTCAACCAAATCAGACGCGAAGCAGGTGTATGAAGCCAGAAAGACAGAGACGCCGCCGCTTTTAATCGACTGACACGAAACGTCTCGAAGCAAAGATAAGAGCACCGCCAACCGCACAACCGCCGCGGTGACTCACAGCCATCGCGAGACGTAGCGTGAGCCGCCGTCTCAAGCGACGCACTGCAGTCACCGCCGCTGGCGGCGATGCATCTCACAAAGGTTCAAAACCCTAAAATAATGATGGTGACCCGAAGAAGACGAACAGGGGAAAGTGCCAAGCAAATAAATCCCCAATATGTTGATTTCATATGTGCAGTCAAAGCCAATTTTTTTTTTTTTGCCATACCAAATTTTTATATAAACAAATCAACAAATTGATTTTAATTTAAACCAATATAATATGCAATTAAATCAAGAGCGCAAGATCGTCGATATTTGTTGGAATTTAGAAAGACGTAAACACGTAATACATGCTAATGGAAATTAAAGTTCACCAACAACTAAGCGAATAATTGATAATTGAATACATATAAACATAAAGAGAAATCTTACAAAGAATCGTGACGATATTTTTTCTTTATGGATCCACGTAATCCCGATTCACAGACTTGCACAAATTTCTTGGGTGTTGAATCCCGAGATGAATTTCTTAAGAAAATTCTAACTCTAGATTTTATGGAGAGAATTTGAACAATAGTATTATGGATTCCCAAGAAATTTCATTTATATAGAGAGAAACCCAACTTAAATCTTGTTTAACCCGATTGGGAAATAAAATCCTAATCTTTATTTAAATAAATCTCTAAAATTTATTTCCCACATATAAAATCTCTACTGATTTAATTCTATGTATATAAAATCTCTACTTGATTTAATTCTACGTATATATCAAATCTCTGCGGTTTGATTTAATTTCATGTATATCAAATCTCTACTTGATTTGATTCCATATATATTAAATTCTACAATAATATTCCATATATTATTATTGGGAATTCTTATTTAATTAAATTCAATTTAATTAAATATTAATAATAATTAATTCTAAATTAATTTATTATTAATTAATTCTACATAAATTAAATATTAAATCCAATTTAACATTTAATCAACCAACTATAATCCGTAAAAGAGGAATACTTGTTGTGTGACCCATAGGCCCTCATATATCGAGTGATTAGTCAAACTAACTGTATTAATTGAACCCTAGACAATAAATAAGACATTCTCAATATATGAGGACGTTATGAGAAACGCTCAACTACCAGAATCAAAACATGGGCTATTACGATTTCCTCATTTCATTCGCGAATACTCGATTAAGTCTTGAACATGATGAAGTGTCTATTCAAATAACTTAATCATGTTATCTCCAATCACTAATTGATCATGTATGTCACACTTAGACACAAAGTCTAAGTTGACGGCATCACCGAAAGACTTTGATCCAATTATGATGAGAAGATGAAAGTATTCTCTCTAAATCCACTTTGAGGAATGAATCATATTCTTCGCTCAACTACCACACACACGCGTCTTCGTGATGAACCCAATCCAAGCCCATATCTACCCATGGTTAGGGTGCAAGCATTTGTCATGGTCAAAGTTCATCATCCCACACATGTCGTCACAGATTTACCTCAAGTCAAAGAAGTATCGATCGCTTCCCACTAACCGAGACACTCAGAGACACATATAGTGGAAATACATCAAACGGGTTTTTGGATGTGTATACCAATACCGCCTAAGGTATTTGTAAGATCCATCATGAGATACCTAAGATCTCGTAGTAAGTGAGATCTTACTACACTCTCTAAGAGTATGATGCAGATCGCGACACCAATCTCTATCAGATCATCAATATCCCATTCTTGATGATCCTTGATCGGGCTATTTGAGAATCATGCTAAGTTTCATCCGAAGTTCTCACAACCTCAATGACAACAATGACTCATGGGAACACTTGCATGAATAAATGCAAACAATCAAACATAATATTCAAACAAGTGTATTGACATACATTTAATATTAAGTGAACTATAATATTAAATCAAACTGAATATCATCGAGTATTATGTCCTTACAATAGATTGTCTCTAGAACACTAACACTAACAGTCGGTTATGACCTGAGGCTATTAATGACTCATAATGACCACACTCAAACAATCAATTCGTTGATGTTATATGTATTCAGGCTAAGTTGAAATAACTATGAATTGAGAATTCTTACTAATACAATCCCAACAATTACTAATATCTTTCTGCTTCCATTTTCGCTCATAAATTCGTTCATACTCGGGTGATACATCATCTCAGTAAGTGTCGAGCAAGATATAATGCTAATATAGTTGCTCTTTGATCTTCGTATCTTGAAAAACAAGTATCCTACTATTCACTAACAAGTAACACCGATAATAAAATACATAATTTGTTTTTAAAAAAGATAAAAACTCATATGAGACAGTCTCATGCATGAGACGGACTACAACCTAGCACAAATCACACCCACTCCTAAAAAAATGTTAAAGTGTCAATGTCCAAATTATGTTTCGTCTCACCATGAAATCGTTTAATGCAAGTGTGCCTCTTAGAATATAATATGTGTAACATGAACCTCGATTTCTAGTTTTCCTAAAAAAAATTTTAGGAGTAAGAAAAGGGAAAATAGGAGTATGGGTTTTTTTAAGGGCATAATGGGCTGCTCATATTTTTTATGGGTGTATTTCCTAGGGTGCGGTTATACGCACCCCCATAATTAGTAAATATAACCACTTAAATTTTATATTTTAAGGATAAGACAGAAATACCCTTTTGCCCCAATTTTTGCATCTCTTCCTTTCCCCTGAAAACGAAGCTGCCATCCATTAATGTTTTCCTCCATTACTACCAACCCACATCAAACCCTTCAAGCAAATTGTTTCATATTATGAACAAATCGAGATTCTGAACACAAAAATATTTGATTAATTGTATTAATAAAATAAAATCAAACACAATAATCACGCTCCAGATTCACAGACCAAGGAGCTGAGAAATGATGAAGATCAAAGGAAGTGAAGTTGCCTGAGGAAATTGGAGCAGCCTACCGTCGATTTTTCTCTTCTGCCTCTTCTTCTTTATCGTCGAATTTTTTTGGTTCAATACATCCATGAACGAAAGAGAAAAGAACAGGGATAGTCCCATGGCCATGGGTGTCGCTGGGCCGCACGCTGTGGAGTAAAGGAAAGAGTGGAAGGAAAAGGGATTAGAAGAGGGGAAAATGGTGGCGTACGGATCTAGGGAGGATTAGGGGAGGAGGAAATACGAAAAAACCTTAGATATCAAGACTTATCTGTCTGCATCAAATTTTCGACACGATAAGCGGTATGAAAATATAAAAAATTTTATTAGATAATCGAACTATCGAAAATATTTTAATTATATCGAAAAATTTTTAAGATATCTTGAAAAAATTTAGGTATATCGGAAAAATGATCAGAGTATAATCGAAAATATTTGAAAGATATCTTGAAAAATATCAGACGCAGATCAAGATGTAATATCGACTCCAAAAAAAATCAAATTTTTAGTACAACAACGGTATAATATTTTTCAGTATCGAAAATTTCGGCACGATAACGGTATGAAAATGATATCGTACCGTCCACTTTGTAGGATTGATGGAAGACTAGGAAGAGGGAAAATAAAAGAGAAAAATAATTTTTTTTTTAAAAGGTATAATTGGAAGTTTAATGTAAACGTGGGTCTATCTACGAATTATTGAGGTGTGGATAACCGGACCCAAGAATAATAGCCTTAAATTTACCCATTGTGCCAAAACCCAAATATCACAAAGTCCACATATACAATCATTAAATTAATTTATGAATTTTAATAAATCAAGAAAACGTAACTGAAAATAAAATAGTGAAGCTAGTAGGGGTCCCACTTGGACAAAGGTATTGGGCGTTAGTTGGATTAGAACATACATAATGGTTCATCCAAAGAGTGTTTAATTATTGAATAGATGAAAATTGATGTTTAAAATTATTGTGAATGTTCATTGGATTGGAGAGAGAGTGTCATCCATCCAAATTCCAATATAATTGATGGAGAGAGAAAATATTATTTTGTAAAAAAGTTGATAGAAATAAGGTGATGGTGAGACCCACTAAAAGTGTATGAATGAATGATTAATAAATATTGTGAGAATTTATTTAGATAATTAAATTTTTAAAAATTAGTGATATGAAGATAATGTTGAGAGGAGATGGTGAATGAATCATCCATCCATCGTGGAATTATTAGAGTGGATTCGAGTGGTAAGGATGAGACAATAGCATATATACATATTATTATGTGGCTGTTTCCAATTCCAAATATGCCAAATTAGGACCAGCCATCACATGACCACCACTTGCCTACACCTCCTTTCCTCAGCTTTCCTCCAAACCGCCCCATGCTTCTTAAGGATATATGTATATCAAAACACCTTCAATTATTAACTATTTTTTGGCTAAATCTCAGTTTCATTCACCTATGTCATTTTTTTTATGTTTCAAATATATCCTACTTGGATCTTTAACACATGGTCCCAGAATTATGGTGGGTTATTGGATAATATTTTAATTTCCACTTGTCATATATCCACAATATGGAACATGGATTGAAATACTGAAAATGAAACAAATGATATTGTTGGGAGACGAATTTAATAAAGAAGTTTTGATTAGATTTCAAAAACCCTGAGTATGACATGTTCAGGATAATCTTGATAGACTGAGTCAGGTTTCAGTATAGATTGTTCAGGAAGTTTATCTGCACCATGTATAGTCAATAGATATAGATCAGGTTAGATTTCAAGACATCAAGACTCATTAAATAATCAAGACATCGAAAACTCAAGAAGTTGTCAAGACATCAAGACTCAATATGTCACTAAAGACATCAAGACAAGAAGAAATTTCAAGACACCGAAGACTCAAGAAGTCAAGCTAAAGACATCAAGACTCAAGATGTCATCAAGACTCGAGAAGATATGAAGACCCAAAAGAGTTATCGAAGACTCAAGAAGATATCAATACTCAAGATAACCCGAATGTTCGAGAAAGACCGAATATATCTATCTGAAGATTACAAAACTGAGAAAAACACAAATATTCAGAAAAGTAGATATTGTCCAAAACATTCATATGCAGACAAAATGAACTAAGTCTAAGTGTTGTTTAAGGTTGTCATTGACCAAAAAGAGCCGTTTTGTTTGTCTACATTTACTAAAGACAAGAACCAATCAGAGGAAGACAACATCATCTTTTTTATCGACATCGAAAAGCGACAAGAGACTCGAATCATGTCAAGAGTACTTATGTTCCAAGATCGCAAAAAATGGTGATTTCTTACATGAATGCAAGATATTTCCTAAAACATGCAAGGAGTATTCAAACCCTAAATATACCTTTTCATCAAACACTATAAGAGGAAACTCACGGTTTATCTCTCTCCAATGGATAGTTTTTCAAGAGTGACCTTGGTGAAGTTCTTTTATAAATACTAGTGACCCTTTATATTGAGAGGTCATGGGAAATTTCAAAGCAACTCAAGAGCTCATTCAGATATTTCAAATTGAAGCACTCAAAAAAACCTAGAATTTCCCAAGTGTTTCACATTGGAGAGCTCATTCACTAAGCCGAGATTGATAAGAAATATCCAAAGCTTAGTAGATATATCCTAGCCTTTCATCTGTTCTTATTGTAAAGGATATCTCACCCTAGTTGAAACTAACCAAAAAACCCAAACCCTTTGTTAAGGTAGTTTTTGTGTGTGATTTGTTGGTGAGTTAGAGTTGTAAAGAGTTAGTAAGCTACAAAGTGAGTTAGCCGTAAAAACTACAGAGAAGAAGTTTAGTAAGCTACTTGTGGTAGTCCGAACACTTGTGTGTGTTTGAGTTAGTAAGTCAGTAGTGAGTCACCCGTAAAAACTCAAGGTAGAAAAAAAGTGAGTAAGCTACGGTGAGTTAGCTTAAGCTTTTAGGAAGTGGTTAAGGAATTTTCTCAAGATCGAGAGAGAGTGGGACGTAGGAACTTGAGTCTACGAACCACTATAATTCTTTGTGTTGTTTTTTGCTTTTCAGATCTTTGCATTATTATATGTTGCATGTTTTTCATCGAAAGCATAGTTCATCGATATTGGTTGGAACCAATCCAATCGAACTTGCATCAAATTGATCACGGCCTTAATCACTTTATTTTATTGAAGGGAAGATTTTCAAAGAAAGCTAAAACGAAAGTATAAACTTAGGGCCAACCATTCCAAGACACACTTGAGTAGCTAAAACAGATAGTTACTAAACCGAACTAACTCTCCATCGAGGGTTCAAGAAGATAATTATCCGATCCAAGCGCCTCAGATCTCTCGATAAACTCAGTTCATTAAAATTAATCTGAAGCTTCCGAAAGCAATTTCAGATCATTGTCTCGAAGAGACTTTGACTCAGGCAATTAAAGGCTTCTCGTGGTAAAATCATCGGGATAACTCCGACCCATCCGACCTCGATGGAAAGAAATTTTTAAAAATCATCGAACACGTGTATTCCCCCATACAGTGTGAGACTCGTTAAGACCGGGACCAACAAGTGGTATCAGAAAGTGGTTCATTTTGACCACTTGCTTTGGTAGCCATAGTCTATTTTGTTGAAAGACTTTGGTGGTCTACTGAATAGATCTGTTTGCTGATATCTTACAAGGCTCAGTCATCATGCCTTCTAAGAAACTTCCTATGTTCTCTGTTGAGAGCTATGACCTATGGAGATTGAGAATGCAGGCTCATCTGTATTCAAAACATGAAAGAATGTGGAGAGTGATTTCTGAAGGACCATTCAAATTTACTGTTGTGAATCCTAGAGTCACTGATACTGAGAGGAATAATCCCAGAGATGAATTTCCAAAGCCTGATGATCAACTTACTCCTGATGAGAGAAAGTTAGTCAATCTGGACTACATTGCTAAAGATACTTTGTATAAAACTATTGATGATAGTGTTATGGGGATGATTTCTCACTGTGAAACTGCAAAAGAAATATGGGGCACACTTTCATTTTTATGTGTCAAGGAACAAATCATATTAAGGAAAACAAACTTTTCATTATCTATTGGAAAGTTTGATAGCTTTGAAATGGAAGATAGTGAATCCATTGACAAAATTGAGGTCGATTCACTAAAGATCATGAATGATCCGAGTGCTCTTGGGAAAAGATACCCACAAAGAGAAGTGGTAATCGAAAATTCTTAGAGGATTATCTAAGAAATGGGATATACATATCTTGTGGTGATTGAAAACACCAAAAATATTGATTCCATGTCATATCAACAAGTTTTCCGAACCGAAAGCTTATGAGTTTGTGATTGACAAGAAAGCTAAGAAATCGACAAAGAAAGATGATTCTTCATCTAGCAAGAATGTGGCTTTCAAAGCCAAAGAGAAATCTCAGAAGTCTAGAGAGTTCGAGAACTCACTTGCCAAAAAATTAGGACGAAAGGGGAGGATAAGCTAAGATCGATGGCAAGGAGGTTTGAAAGACTCAATAGCAGATATGGAAAATATAAGAAATATTACAGGAATCTCAGGTACAAGAGAAACTCAGAAGCTGAGGACAGATACACTGAGAAAAGGAAGGACCAGAAAGCTGAAGGATCCTCATCCAAGAAGAAGGACTCCAAGACCAAGGAAGAAAGTGATCAGGATGATGATGCCAACAGATGCTACAACTGTCAAAAGAAAGGTCACTTCCAATATGATGCTGCCCTGAGCTGAGTGCTAAAGAAAGAAAGGAAAGACAAGCCAAGAGAGACGGAAGATCTCCCAAGAAGAAAGCTATGATTGCAGAAGAGGAAGAACATTCTGAAGAAGGTTCCAGTTCCTCAGATGAAATTTTCTCAGATAGTGACAGTGATGATATCTGTCTTATGGCTGTGGAGGAGGTAAATTCTTCTATCTCTGTTGTTGCTCCTACACAAGCACATGAGTTCTCAAGTTCAACTGTGAAAAGAATTTTGACCGATGGATTCGTTTGAGAATCTTATGAAGGACTATTTCAGGTTACAAGAACTACTCATCAAACTCAAGAGCGTAACAAGGAATCGATCGCCGAGAGTCCAAGTGGAAAGACTCTAAAAATGCCGAGATCACTTCTCAATTGATGGGAACCATCGATGAACCGGATGTTTCGAAAGTACAACTCTCGTAAAAAGAGAAGGTGATAGAGATCCCGAATGGAAAATTAGAGAAATCCACTAAAGAGATTCAAATTTTATCGAATCGAAGTTCAATGACCTCTTTGAGAAGCATGAAACTCTAAAGGAATGTGAGGATAGTCTTGCAGAGAAAGTTAGCTCTATTGAATTTCAGATCTAAAGTGATAGATGAAATTGAGTTATCAAAGACTTGCAACTATAAAAAGCCGGATTGGGATACATTCCAGGGGAACCTCACAAGGTCGCCCGAATGTCGCTTCTAGTAGCACCAAGATCGTCTTTGTTAAACCAATGGCATCTAATCTTCTTACTGAAGAACTGCCCAGAGTTTTAGACAAGGGTAAATGACCCATGGTTTCAGAAAAACTGAAGGTTCAGGGAAGAAAGCCCAGACCTCAGGAAAAGGCTAGAAAACCTGAACACTCAGTAGGAAATTTTCAGGCCAGTACTTCAAAGCCTCAGGCTAAGAATACCAACCTAAAGAGATCTGCACTGAACCATCAGAGGAATTTTCGGAAGAGAAACACTCGGTAGAGATATTCTCAATTGAAAAAAGACCAAGTCCTCGACATCGAAAGACCCAAATTTCAAGACAGTAACCTAAACCCCACTTGCCTAAGGGTAAAGGTTTCCTGAACCCAAGTCAGCAGAGACAGAGACTAGCTGGACAAAAGCTAAGGCACTTGAACAAAAGGCCTGAACCCAAGAAGAACTCTAAGGCTCATGTTCATGCTAAGACTAGCACTCATACACATGATACTGCCAAGGCACCTAGGGTGGTGAATGTGTATGTAGATGTTTATGGGAGACAAATCAGCCACTCTAAAGTAATTAGAGTTGTTAGGCAGATTTGGGTTCCAAAAGGTACAGCTAACCTGGTAGGACCCTACACCAAATGGGTACCTAAGAACTGATTTTTTTTTCAGGTGAAGGAAAAGGGCACTGAGCTGAATGAAAACAACATAGCACTGATGAGTGGAAATGAATTGGCTCCTGCTGTATGGTATCTGGACAGTGGATGTTCAAGACATATGACAGGATATAAACAACTAATCACTGACTATGTTGAGCAAAAAGGCCCTCAAATCACATTTGTAGACAATTCCAAAGGATAAACTGAAGGATATGGAACTCTTGAAGTTGACTCTTTCATATCCATGGTGTTTCATATGTGTCTGGTCTAAAGCATAACTTACTTTCTATCAGTCAATTATGTGACAAAGGATTCAGTGTTGAGTTCTCAAAGAACTTATGTTATGTAAAAGACAATACTTCACAGAAAATTTTACTGACTGGTACTAGAAAAGGAAATATGTATCTTGCTGATTGGAGTTCAACTCCTAAAGATACATGTTTGGTTGCAAAAAGTTCCAATCGATACAGTTTGGTTGTGGCACAAAAGAATGAATCACTTAAACTTCAAAACCCTGAACAAACTTGCAAGATTAGCACTTGTAAGGGGGTTACCCAATGAAGTGTTCAGTAAAGATCATGTATGTGATGCTTGTCAGAAAGGAAAACAAATCAGAGCATCTTTCAAAAGCAAAGTAGATGTTTCTACTGATAGAATACTACAACTGTTACATATGGATCTCTTTGGTCCAGTAACACCTGTGAGCACTAATGGCAGAAAATACACACTTGTGGTAGTTGATGACTACTCTAGATACACATGGGTCATATTCTTACTTCAAGAAGAAAGAGAATCGAACAAAAACTGCTGAACTCATGAAAAGGCTCAAGATCTTTGAAAAAGAATCTGAGTGTGGTCAAAATCAGATCAGATAAAGGAACTTAGTTTATCAATCATATCATATCTGATTATTGTGCAGCAAATGGAATAGCTCATGAAACATCAGCTGCAAGGACCCCTAAACATAAGCTATCAACACTGCATGCTACTCTCAGAACAGATCCATGCTGACCAAGAACCAAGGAAAAACTCTATATGAGCTGTGAAATGAAAGGAAGCCTCTTGTTTCTTTCTTTCATGTGTTTGGTTGCAAGTGTTTCATACACAATAATGGTAAAGATCAGTTGAAAACTTTTGATAGCAAAGCTGATGAAGGGATATTCTTAGGATATTCTGAAGTCAATAAAGCCTTGAGTTTACAAATCAGAGGACTCTTATTGTGGAAGAAACACCTCATGTTATTTTTGATGAATCTACTTGTGTTCAGAAGAAACAGGAACATGACTCAGGAGAACTGATCAAGAGAATCACCAGACTTAGCCTGAAAAAGAATGATAAAACATCATCTGAACTTGAAAAGAAGAAGTCAGTCACTTTCTATGAATGGAGTGAATCAGACTCAGACAAAGAAGTTCAAGATGGAAAAACTTAGGATGGTGAGACTCAGGATGGAAATTCTCCACTGAAGGAAAGCCAACACTAATCGAAGTCGACCAATCTAAATATACACCGCCAAGGCTCGGTATGTAATGCCGATGAAGATGTGGTCACAGCTGAGGCAAACTCTGAATCTATCAACCAATGGGGAACAAATGTCTATGTCAATGTTCTGAATGGAATTTCCCCGGAGGAAGATGATTCTCTTTCTCATTTTTCGTTGTTCCTCGAATTTAATGAACTACCGAACCTAACATTTCGATGTTGAGGATACTCTTGAAGGGGGAACATTCAGAGAAAATGGTTGGATAGTCATCCTAGAAGTCGATTGTGGGTGATCTATCGGATGGTGTCAAAACAAGAAGGTTCCATGGAGAAAGTGCTTTGTTCGCCGCTTCCTATCCTGAAAAAAAGAACCCATCGAGATTGAAGAAGCTCTACAAGATTCATTTTGGATTCTTTGCTATGCAAGAAGAGTGAATCGGTTCTCAAGGAATGAAGTTTGGGAGCTAGTGGATGAGACCAAGAGGCACAATGTGATTGGAACTAAGTGGGTGTTCAAGAATAAGAGAGATGAAAACAACAACATTGTGAGAAACAAGGCAAGGCTAGTTGCACAAGGTTATTCCCAAGAAGAAGGCTTGGATTATGATGAAACCAACTGTTTGTTACAAGACTAGAAGCCATCGATTGTTTCTTGCATATCGCCCACATGAAATTCAAAGTCTATCGATGGATGTGAAAAGTGCATTTTGAATGGTGTGCTTAAGGAAGAGGTTTATGTGGAACAACCTCCCGTTTCGAAGACAGAATGACCAAGTTTCTGTGCTCAGAAAGCCTTGTATGGTCTTAAGCAAGCACCGAGCATGGTATGACACCCTTTTCGGTTTCTTCTTGACCATGGTTTTATCAAAGGAACTGTTGATAGGACTCGCATTCGGGATAGAAGATGGAAAAGACATCTTACTTGTTCAGATTTATGTAGATGACATCATATTTGGATCTCCAAATCATCACCGTGTGAAAAGTTTTCTACCCCGATGAAAGGAAAGTTTGAGATGTTAATGATGGGGAGATGAATTTCTTTCTTGGACTTCGTGAAACACACTAAGGAAGGAATTTTCATCAATCAAACAAAATACACCGTAGATCTAATTGCAAAGTATGGTGTCTGAGAATTGCAATACGATTAGAATTCCTATAAATACTAACTACAAGATGGATCTCGATCTCAAGGCAAATCAAAAATCACACCGATTATAGAGGGATCATTGGATCACTACTATATATCTCACGACAAGTAGGCCCGATATAACATTTCTTTGTTGAGATATGTGCAAAATACCAAGCTAATCCTAAAATTTAGTCACATGGAGGCCGCCAAAAAGATTCTGAAATATCTTAAAGGCACGTGAATAGAGGATTATGGTATCGGTGATGATAACCTTGAATTAACCGGGTTATTCGGGATCTTCGATTATGGAGGATGTAGAATTGATGAGAAGTCTACCACAGAACTTGTCAATTTCTTGGAAGTAAACCGATATCATGGTTTTCAAAGAAACAAACCTCAAGAGCAACCAATCTTCTTGAAGTTTAATACATGGTCATTTAAAGTCACAGCAGCATGCATTCTTTCGCTCGCATACAACAATTGAGGGATTATAAGATTATAGCCAATGAAGTACCTATATTTTGTGATAATAATAAGGCAATTGCTATTACACAAAATCCTATATTGCACACCGGATGTAAGCATGTTGATATCGGACATCACTTCATCGAGAGATCATGTTGAGAAGAAAGACATCGAATGGAGAAAATTCATATCGATAAGCAGAGAGTCGATATCTTGACTAAACCTTTGGGTGAATCAAGATTTCGGAGAACTATCAGTTGAATTAGGTATGTTGGATCCAGGTGAATAAAGCAAATCTAAAAAATTGAAGGTTTTCAGATGCATGAAGTTTTTTTTTAGGTTTTTACTGAAAAACTCAGGATAAAATTGAGAGTACTGAACACTGAGTCTTGGGAAACTCAGTTATCCTGAAGATCAAGATTCAAAGATATTATCTTGACATTTTATCAAGGTCAAAACTCAGTAAGACTGATGAAGAAAATTAGTCTGAAGAAGTGTTGACTCATGCAACACATTTATTGTCTAACTGAATCTCAGTAATCATTGGCAATAAATGACAAAACACCTGAAGAAATAAATTGTGCGGGACCTTTGAAATCCACAAGAAAAGTCAATGGTCTGCAGGAACAGTAATTAAATGCACTGTTCATTAATCACCAATAGGGATAAATTGACGGCTTAATATTTGTGAAATCGTCCTTTCATATACCCGTTTTAGTCGGTTTTTAATCTCAACCGTCGATTTCTTCATCTACTCAATTTTCCATAAATCAAAATCCTATATCCATTGAAAAATTTCTTTAAAAGCCCGATTCCAAAAAGCCTTCATCTTCACAAACACTCTGATTCAAAAACTCTCGATTGCCCAGAAATTTTCACCTAACTCAAAACCCTTCACCAGAAATTCTCCAAAAATGACACTTTTTGTATACGACAAACTCACCATTTCCAATAAACCTTGGTACAAATATGTCGTTTCTCTAGAAAGCTCGTCCAATGCAACTCACGAGGAGTGAGGTTGCAGATATGATTCGTTTGGCAAAGCTTACATGCTCGGTCGCGAATCAACCAGAAATAATGCGAAATAGGTAATTGAGTTTATCTCTAATATGCAGTTAGATGATGAGAATTGCATAGAATCTCAGATTACAGTCTCGCATTTGGAGCATGGTTCGAAATATGTGGATTTTGTCAGATTACAGGGATTTTGTTAGGCCATATATGAGTTAAGTGATAGAGGTGAAGACCCTACGGTATACATGATGGGTAGGGAACAAGAATATTTAGATAAAATTACAGAGCATCCAGTAAAGTTTGAAGCTACTCTGAATAAGAGGCATTTGAAGCCTAAATATCGAGTATTGTTGGATATTGTAAGCAAATGCATCATGAGTAGATCTGGTAGTTTCGAACAGATAAGCACGCCTAAGTTAAGGCTAATGGCGGCGATTGAAGATTCACCTTCCACGGCATTCAATTGGTTGCACTATTTGATCAAGGTGGTGAGTGATCAAGCCAAATAAATTCAGAAAGTGAATGGCTCTGTAGTTATCAAAGGAAAGATTCTACATGCAACCAAGATTGCATTTATCTTGGAAATGTTCAGAGAAGAGGAGGACATCTTTGCCAATTCCATTTCCTTTCCAAAGTCAAAAATCATGTTAAAACCACCAACAAAGAAGACTTTGAGAGGAAAGAAAGAGAAAAACTCTGAGTCTCAGGAGGAGACTGCTGAAGAAGAAACTGCTGAAGATGTCAGACAAGCTAAGGGGAAAGCCATGATGCAAATTAAAAGAGAGAAAGGAGAGAAACTGAAGAAGAAAGCACTGGCTCCTCAGAAGCGCAGAAAGCTTCAATCTATTGCTGAGAAGGAGGTTAGTGAAACTGAAGAAACTCAACCTGAAGGCCAGCAAGGGTTGAAATCTCCACTTCAGGTTCTTGCTCAGGTTGTGACAAATGTGCAGGAGCAATAAACTGAGGAGCATGTTTTTTCTGAGGTACTCGAAACCTCTCTGAGCTCAGATAAAATCTCCCAGGAAATCTTCAAGGGACCTCAGATCCCTAAAAGATCAGCTCAGGCTTCAGATCAGTCTGAACCTCAGGAATTGCTGAATTTGGATGCACTCCTGAATGAACCATTTCTCGATCCATCAGTACTAGAACTTGTACAATCTGAGCTAACTGCTCCTGAAAGCCCAAAATTGAGGAAGGGAGAGGCTGAAGAAACTGAGTGGCGCAGCAAGGGGGAACGATTCATTCTTGATAAGTACCCTGAGCTGAGCGCATATCCTGACCTTCAGGATCTTTTCTTCCGACTCAGAACCACTGTGTACATTCTGAATCAATCACTTCCTGAAATGTTGAATATTGCCTCATTCAGAGGAGAGGACTGGTGGAACGCTGAAACTGCTGTGTTGACAGAGTTTTCAGGCTTCCGAAAGACAAAGCTCAGGATGAAAGCTGCTGATTTCGATGAACTGGTGAAAAAGAAGCTAGCTGAAAAGAAAGCTACTGAAGAAGTAGATGCTTCCAGCTCTCATGATCAAAATAAAGATAAGGATAAGGAAGGTGATGCTGAAAAACAATCTGAGGGGGAGAAGGAACCTCAGATAGATACTGAGAAAGAGATGGAAACTGAGAGTCAGATGGGGACAGATACTGATGCTTAACCAACTGATATCAGACAACCTCAGACTGAAGTTAGCACTCTTCAGGTACCTTTTGGCACTGTTATACATTATGCCGAAGTTACTGAAGTACCTAGCTTTAAATCTGATGTTTATGATATGCAGACTGAGGCTCAGTTGGAGCACCCAGCTCAGTTGGAAAATGTTGCACAAACTCCAGTGGTTGATTTCACACCAATCCTTGATGAATTAAAGAAGATAGAGCCAAGGATGGAAGAGAAACTAGCAGGACAATCTCAAAAGATTGAGAATCTAAGCTCTTCATCAAGCATGCTGCAAACAATTCTCACAAACAAGATGACTCAGATGGAGTTAGTTCTGGCTGCTCAAAATCAGAAAATGGAGAACCTGAGTTCATCATCTGATATGCTTCAAACAACTCTATCAAGTAAATTAGCTACATTGGATGGAAAGATTGATGGAGCACATGCAGAGCTTAATGCCAACATGAAGCAGATGTATCAAGAAAGAACTGCCTATCTTGAAGCCAAGCTGATTGAGAAGAATGATCTGATGATCAAAACAGCTGTTGAGGAAATGGGCTCTCTGCTCATGACCAAGATGACAGAGATGATGCATGATGTCTTCTCAAAACAGTTTGCTCCTCTTTCGGATGAATTCTCAATGGCCAAGAACTACATGATGAGGCTAGAAGATGAGCATGATCAGTTGGCAGGAGAAGTGCGCAGTATGAGCAAGGAGCAATACTATATGGATACTGCACTGACTCAACTACTCCCAAGGTATGGTGCCAAAAAGGGGGAAAGGCCTGGTGGCAAATTAAGTGAGTTGTTGTCAAAAACCTTGAAGAAAAAGGCTCAAAAAGAAGCTGAAGAAAAGAAAATTGATGATGCCTTAAAAGAAATTGAAGCCACTGAGAAATTAAAATTCAAAGAAGCCGAGAAACCTATCTTCACTCAAACATCTGAGCAAACCGTTCAGGAAGTAATTTCTGAGAAATTGAGTGATAGAAGGATGGTTGGAACAAGCAAGGCGGAAGAAGATCAAGTCAGACCTGAAAAGAGAAAGACTGTTGCATTTGTGGAGCAATAAAGAAGAAAAGAGCTAAAGCTTCTAAGCCTACTCAGAGGAAATTGATAATGGATTTTGAAGAATCTGAGGAAGAAGCTGAAAAAGAAGAAACTGAAATTCAGAAAGAAGTCTTCGATACCAAGAAAACTCTAAAAACCCTTTTAAATCGAAAAAAGAAGAAAGAAGATACGCTTCAGGGTGTGTTCTTTGATCAGAAAAAGAAAAGAAGAAGAGCGAAAAAGAAGAAGTGGTTTTAAAAAGTTTTTGAGCAAAAGGAGGGTACGTGAAAAAACTTCGAAATGGCCGCGACATTGACAAGTGGATGCCTATTCGGTTCAATGATGCATGGGAGGAGATCAAGAGAACCTTCCGGTTCTATTATGAGATTCTCGAGAGAATGGAGGGGGAGCAAAATTTCGGATATGAATGAAACCTTCATTGAGTACTTCTTCGACATTCTATCTCTAAGTACACCGCAAAGTTGGATCAACTTGGCAGATGAAGGAAATACTTCGGATAGTAGCCCCCTGGTCCATACACTTACCCGGCTCCTAGATTTGAGAATGGCTATGTGAATGAAACAACCATTTCTCGGGAGATAGCTTCAATATGCCATCGGCCTAGGCCTAACAGAACAACCCCGATATCATCAAAGCAAGGGATGAAATCAAGAAAATATCTTATGGGATGTTCAACCTAGAAGTGCGAGGAGGATGAAGTGGAAGAAGACTGAAGACTTTGTACTTCTGTATTATTGTTTTTGATTTTCATTGTAATCTGTAACTCTTATCCTCTTCAATGAAAATTTTATCTTTATGCTCAAAGATAATATCTCATTATCTTTTTACATGTCTTTTATGTTTGATATGCCTTATGTTTTGAAATTGTTGGGAGAATTACAATGTTGGATTGTAATAGATAAACTGAAACCTGAGTATAGATTAGGTTTTCTTAAATGTAACAAGATGGTTTTGGCATCATCAAAAAGGGGGAAATTGTTGGGAGATGAATTTAGTAAAGAAGTTTTGATTAGATCCCAAAAACCCCGAGTATGACATGTTTGGGGATAATCTTGATAGATCGAGTCGGGTTTCAAAAAGATAGATTGTTCAGAAGTTTATCTCGCACCTATGTATAACAAGCAGATATAGATCAAAGTTAGATTTCAAGACATCAAGACTCAAGAAGTAATCGGAGACATCAAGACTCAAGAAGTTGTCAAGACATCAAGACTCAAAGATGTCATCAAGACATCAAGACTCAAGAAGTCAGCCAAGACATCAAGACTCAAGAAGTTGCTAAAGACATCAAGACTCAAGATGTCATCAAGACTCGTAAGATATCAAGACCCAAAGAGTTATGAATACTCAAGAAGATAATCAATACTCAAGATAACTCAATGTTCAGAGGCATCAATATATCTATCTCAAGATTACAAAACCGTGAAAAACGCCAATATTAAAAAAGTAGATATTGTCCAAAACATTCATACGCAGCACAAAAGGAACTAAGTCTAAGTGTTGTTTAAGGTTGTCTCATTCGCAGAGATTGAAAAAAGAGCCGCTTTTGTTTTGTCTACATTTATCAAGACAAGAACCAATCGGGAAGACAACATGTGCTTTTTATCGACACCGAAAAAGGGGGACTGAATCATGTCAAGAGTACTATTATGTTCGCATCAAAAAATTGGTGATTGGCTACATGATTTGCATATTTCCTAAAACATGCAAGGGAGTATTCAAACCCTAAATATAGCCGTTCATCAAACACCATAAGAGGAAACTCATGAAGCTATCTCTCCAACGGATAGTTTTTCAAGAGTAACCTTGGTGAAGTTGTTTATAAATACTAGTGACCCTTTACATTGAGAGGTCACGGAAAATTTCAAAAGCAACTCAAGAGCTCATTCAGATATTGCAAATTGAAGCACTCGAAAAACCTAGAATTTCCCAAGTGTTTCACATTGGAGAGAGCTCATTCACTAAGCCGAGATTGATAAGAAATATCCAAAGCTTAGTAGAGATATCCTAGCCTTTGATATGTTCTTATTGTAAAGATATCTCACCTAGTTGAAACTAACCCAAAACCCAAAAACCCTTTGTTAAGGTAGTTTGTGTGTGATTTGTTGGTGAGTTAGAGTTGTAAAGAGTTAGTAAGCTATAGTGAGTTAGCGAGAAAACTACAGAGAAGAAGTTAGTAAGCTACTTGTGGTAGTCTCGAACACTTGTGTGTGTTTGAGTTAGTAAGGTGTGAGTGAGTCGGCCGAGAAAACTTCAAGGTAGAAAAAGTGAGTAAGTAAGCTACGAGTGAGTTAGTCAGAAAGCTTTAGGAAGTGGTTAAGGAATTTCTTTGAAGATCGAGAGAGAGTGGGCGTAGGAGCTTGAGTCTACGAACCACTATAATTCTTTGTGTTGTTTTGCTACATCTTTGCATTATTATCATTTGCATGTTTTTCCTTTGAAAGCATAGTTCATCGATATTGATTGGAACCAATCATTTGAACTTGCATCAAATTGATCACGGCCTTAATCATTGTTTTATTGAAGGGAAGATTTTCGACAAAAGCTAAAAGCGAGTATAAACTTAGGGCCAACCATTCCAAGACGCTTGAGTAGCTAGAAACGAGATAGTTACCAAAACCGAACTAACTCTCTCGAGGGTTCAAGAAGATAATTATCGATCCAAGCCTCAGGATCTCGATAAACTCGAGTTCGGTTAAATTTAATCTGAAGCTTCTGAAAGCAGCTCAGGATCATTGTCTCAGTAGACTTTGACTCAGGGTCATTCGTGCTTCTCAGGGCAAAATCATCAGGATAACCTGACCCATCTGACCTCAGTGAAAGAAAAAATTTAAAAATCACTGAACACGTGTATTCCCCCCCCATACACGTGTGAGACTCGTTAGCACCGGGACCAACAGATATCATTCGCTAAATCTTGTATCAATGTGCACAATATATTTAATAGTGTATTTTAAAATTATGTAATTTATTTATACAGAACTGTACAACTATTAATATGGAAAATAAATTACAAGATTCAATGTAAATAAATTGTATATTTTAATGCAACAAAATTCATGATTTTAAAATACAGTATAAAATGCATGGTACACTTGATTTACTGAAGACCCACTTCTATTTTTTATATTAAAAATCTCTTTAATATAATTTTTGTGCTGGAAGACTTCTAAACTATATTTTGTTTTAAAATTCCATTAAATTATATAATTTTTGTATTGTAATGTCTTTTTTAACAGTTGATTAATGATCTGTTTTTTATTGGCGTTTGATCTTAAGTCATCTGAAGATAATAGATTGAAATTGGACTGATTTTGTCATATTTTAACATAAAATATTACACCGACTTAGCAAAATTTGTAAATTTTCTTTACTACAAGAATTATATTTTTTTCCCACATTAAGTTTTACATTTCGTCATTTCGAGCGTTCCAACTTTTACATTTCATTTTCCTTGACAAATCGTGACCCATTTTTCTTAACAATTATCCCTACTCTTACTCGAAATTACATAAACTACCACCCAATTAATGTGATAATACAATACACACTTTCTCTTCCTTACCTTTTTTTACTTTTTTTTTACACATTTCAGCAATCAACAATACATTTAAGATACACACTTACATGAGAAAAATCTCACGATAAAACAATGCATAATTTTAGCATCATACTTTAACTTTTTAAAAGTAGTGGATGTTTATTTATATTAATTTATACTCCGTCTCATTTTATATGTGAGACTGTCTCGTACAAATTTTTATCTACATTTAATACTAAAATTTTAAAAGATGCGTCATTCCTCAAAGATAAAGCTTAAATTGACACAAAGGTACTACTCCCTCCATCTCAATCTTAACTGCATTCTTTCCATTTAAGGCGTCTCAATCTTAACTGCACATTTCCTTAAATGGAAATACTCACTTTATCACATAAAATACTAATAAATAATTCTTTGTACCCCCAATTACACAAACATAAAATACTAATAAATAACTCTTTCTACCCCAACACTTTATCACATTTTCTTAAATTTTGAGCACACAGTAAACCACCGGTTAAGATTGAGACGGAAGGAGTATCATTTAAAAGACTTTCATAAACAAAAAATAATTTGAGCAACAAAAGTTAATACATAATACTTGAGAAACGTCTTTTAATTAATATGGTACACTTATTAATTCCACCACTATATATCCCCCATTAGATAGGGAGAGGGAGAGGGAAATGGCCTCTCAAGATAGCAGTAGCAGCACCGCAACGACGTCGTCCCCTAAACAAGGGAGTACGGTATCACCAAGGGGGCAGACGTGCCTGTGTTCCCCTACGACGCACCAAGGCTCTTTCAGGTGCAGGTTTCATCGCTCCACTAATATCTTTAGCCGTTCAAAGTCCATGCCTTTGCCCCATGCCCCTGTTTCACCCAAATCTGGTGAATTTAAATAGTCTTTTTCTATTTCTATAAAATTGTAATTATGATAATTAAATAAAAATGATTATATATATGTTTTTTTTTTTTGGGATGAGAATATGTCGTCGTTATTCAAAGAAGACTGCAATTCACACTAGTTAGTAAATTATTACAGGTGTGATGAACTTGCTCAAGAATGTATTGGGAGTGGTGTACTCGAATTTGATCTTTTAATATCTTTTGAGATAAGGCTATATGTTTTCTTGATTTATATTATTGTTTAATTTGAGGTATTGTTAGTGTTGTTTTTAAATTTGATTTAATAATAATTGATAAGAAACTAAATGCGATTAATATTTAATATTTGGATTAACAGTCTGACACAAAACTTCCCAAGATATTTATTTATATAATTAAATATTTTGGTTTGAAAATATGTCATGGTTGAGAGCACAAGACGGCAGAAGCAACAATGGTAGGATTTTACCAGCTAATATTAATTAATAGGAAAATATATGCTACTGACAGAATATTCTATAAAATTATTTCATAGAAAACTCCTCTATTATGTAAGCCCCAATTAATTTGCGGGATTGATTGAGATATATGCTAGGATTATGATTTTAATTCCAATTAATTTATTATTTAATTTGTAGGATGATGGTCCATGATATACTTCAAGTTCTGTCGATTAAAATAAGTTTAAACAAGAGTGCACACCTTATATTTTCCCTTAAAAATAGCAAAAACTTATCTTATGGGCGTGACACACATGCCTTGGTAGGCTAACTAAGTGACATGTGTCTTTTTCTTTTTCATTATCTGCTGTGTTTCATTAATATAATTTTTTGATAATAGTCTGCACATAATCCTCTGTGATCTCTTTAGATCAAAGAATATCAACGACAAAAAATTGAAGCGTGATGAATTTATACAATTGTCCTCTATATAAATGAAAATATGTGCGCAATATTCATGCAGAAACATATAAATGCAAAACATGCAGATACAAAAGGTGTTAAGGAGTGAACGGTGATAATTTCGTATATGCTTTTATCAATTACAGGAAGTTTTATTCATTTAATATCAGTGTTTTTAAAACCGGACCGGATCGGCCGGTTCAACCGGGAATCGGTTCCTGAACCGGTCCGGAGACCCCCTAAAAACCGCTTTTGCGGTTGGACCGGTCAAAACCGGAAGAACCGGTCAAAATCGGAGAAAACCGAAAAAAACCGGTTCTATGCTTAAAAAAAAAATTTGGAATTTCAATGGCCGACGAACTCTTCTTCTCTTCGGTGGCGACGTCAGCAGATTTTTCGAGTGGCGAATACCACGACGAAAAAACTGTTTAATTTGCTTGCAAAAAGTTAACAATATTTTGTCTCTCTATTTCTTGGAGGATTTGCTTGAATCTTGGAGGATTTGTTTGAGGGGAAGGGTGGGAACTGGGAACTGGGAACTGGGAAGTGCAGAGCCGCGCCGTAGACGGCGGAATTAATTTTTTATGTATGAGAATTGAGAAGAATTAGGGTCTAATATTATTTATAGTTTAATACTTGTTTTCTATTTTATTAAATCAAACTTGTTGGGCTTCTTAAAATACTGTACTAATGGGCTTGACATTTTTAAATTGGATTGTCAATTAATGGGCTGGAATTTAAATAGTTAAATTTAGGAGTATAAATTTAAAGTTTTAAGTTATAAGGTATATGTTTAAATTTGTGTAAATGTATATTTATTTTATTTTTAACTAAATATAAGAAATATTTTAAAAATTTAGGCAAAAATCACTTTAACGGTTGAACCGCCAGTTAAACCGGTCCGACCGGTTGAACCGCTGACCGGTGGTCTGTCCGGTCCGGTGACCGGTTC
Organism: Stenogyne calaminthoides; assembly: GCA_037126765.1. NCBI lineage: Eukaryota > Viridiplantae > Streptophyta > Magnoliopsida > Lamiales > Lamiaceae > Stenogyne > Stenogyne calaminthoides. Next base: position 5,112,414 of record JBBCBC010000010.1, read on the forward strand.
GGTTATGAAAACACTGTTTAATATAACATAGAGAGGTTTTTCCTGCATACTTATCAAATACTAAGAAGTTTTATACATTTAAGATAACATAGAGCGGTTTTTCTTGCCCGTTTAGTATCAAGTAGGGGTTGAAATTTAGGATCATTTGCCGCTGATTTGGGTTGAATCGGATGTAAAACGAATATTTTACGAGCATTTAAAATGTAGGTGCTAAATTGTAATTTCGAAAAGTTGACTGACTTAAACTTTTAATTGACCAGGACTCAGTTGAATTTTCGAATTTTTCAGTTTAATCTTTATTATCATACAATTCTCTCTAACACCTCATAAACTTTCAAACAAATAACAAAATGACCCTTCTCAGAGTTCAACTCCGATTGACGAATGGAAAAAACAGTCGGAATCCGACAACATGAATCATTTACACCTAAAATTCGACATAAAATGATACTTTAAAATTTTCAGAAAATGAGTTGTTGGGTTGTGGAGACTAGGTGCAGCACTGAGGAGGCTCTCGAGCAAGTAAGGTGTTCGAGCAGAACCGCTCGACCAAAGCCCCTAGTCGAGCGGTTTCGGAAGCCTGGACGCGGAATTAGGGCTTCGACCCAGCCTCTTATATAAATACTTTTGACTAATTGTATTTGCCTCTTGTATTAAAATAACACACGAAATAGTAAATCTCTTGGCTTGGTAGTGCCCTCTAGGGGTGAGCATCGATCGGTTTGGTGACCAAACCAAACCGAAAAAGCAAAACCGAACCAAACCAAAATTTTATAATTCGTAACCGAACCGAACCGAATGGGCATTATAACCGAACTTTAACCGAATCAAAAATTTCGGTTCGGTTTCGGTTTTTAACCGAATCGACCGAAGTTTTTTTTTATTTACACGGAATTCAAACGTTTACCTCTTTCTAATCTGAAAAAATGATGACCGAAAAGTAAAATTTCTAATCAAATATAATACACTATGATCAAAACAAACTCTTAAGATTAATTGACACCTAAAACATGGGAAAATCACACACTAAATATGTACTTTATGTTATCTATCAAGTATCAATAACTTCATCAAGTTCATACTTCATAGTGATAACATAAAAAATTATATATAATAATTAATTTAAAAAAATTATATAATAATTAATATTTTATATATTTAAATTATATTTTCGATTTTCGGTTTTTTCGGTTTTTGACCGAAAATTAACCGAACCGAACTGAAAACCGAAATTCCTAAAATTTAAAATCGAAACCAAACTGAAAACTGAATAACCGAACCGAACTTGAAAATTCGGTTTGGTTCGGTCGGTTAATTCGGTTTTCACCGAATTTTGCACACCCCTAGTGCCCTCAGACGTAGTCATTCCTGACGAACTGGGTAACCAAATTGTTTGTTCCTTAATTCCTGTTTACATTATTTTCTCAATAATTGCTGTTTAAATCCTAACAACTGGTATCAAGAGCATCAGGTTAAAGGGATATGTGGAGAGCAATTATGATGGCTGAAGGGAAATCGTCTGTTGAGAAGTTTGATGGAACGGATTTTAGATTCTGGAAATTGCAGATCGAGGATTACCTGTACGGTAAAGATCTGTATCAACCGTAGGGTGAACAGCCTGAAGATATGAAGGACGACGAGTGGAAGTTGCTAGATAGGAAGGCGATGAGTGTGGTTCGTCTGTCGTTATCCAGGAATGTCGCCCTACATACGGTGAAAGCAAAAACCACAAAGGAGATGCTGGAGATATTGACTGAGATGTATGAAAAACCGTCTGCAGCGAACAAGGTTCATCTGATGCGGAGGTTATTCAACCTGAGGATGGCAGAGGATACTGTGGTAGCCAACCATCTCAACGAGTTCAATATGATCATAGCCCAATTGAGCTCGGTTGAGATTGATTTTGATGATGAAGCTCAAGCCTTAATTTTGTTGTCTTCTTTACCAGAAAGTTGGAGTGGAACGGTAACGGCTGTTAGTGCTTCAGCGGGTAAAGTGAAACTAAAATTTGATGAGGTTAGAGATTTGGTCATGAACGAAGAAATTCGCAGGAAAGAGTTGGGTGTGGCCACAGGATCAGCCTTGAGTGAGAGAAACAAAGGCAGATCTGAATCCAAGGGGAATCCAAATCGGGGTAGATCGAAGTCAAGGGGCAAAGATAAGCCCAAGAAGGATGAGAGTAAAGTTGAGTGTGGAATAATTTGCACGGATCTATTCGGGATAAATATTTAAATACAAATTTAATTCTTATAATTATTACTAGCATGAATTAATCCTATATTAATTCAAATAATAATCCAACAACAAATCATGCATATAGTCAATTCAAGTAAATCCTACGCATGCGGAATTTCTACGAGTTCACTTGAACGTACCTCTTGGAATGGTAATGGCCTCGTTGATTAAACACACCAAAAGAACCTTCCCAAGTATTCCCTTAATCCTTGCTCGACTATCCGGTGGTAGGATGCTTGCGAAAAATTAACAAAAGGAAAATAAATTTTGTTGCACCACCTTTGTGGATTTACTAATTTTTCCAGCACATGGAATTGTACTTGGGAATGAAACACTCATCCCCTATTTATAAAAGAGTGGTGGTCGAATTTTTAGGATAAAATAATATGGGAAATTTTTTTTCTTGATCTCCAAGAAATCTTGAATATATCTCATATATTCTTTTCTCCATAATTAAAATATTCCACAAAATCCCAACTCCTCTTTGTTATGGGATATTTTCGAAAAATAGGGGCAAGAATTCAAGATTTGGATCTTCTTGAATTTATAAGATATTCTTGTATTTCAAGAAATACATATCTTTCATAATATCTTTTTCAAGAAAATCAAGAAAATCTTTCTTTCCCATGCACGTGCCCGTGCGCGTTGCCTGACCCTCGGCCTTGCCCCACGCCCGTGCGTGCCTGCATGCGTTCACGTCAATCGCGTGCCTCCCTTGGCACGTTTCGTGCGACGCACGCCCCCGGTTCTGGATCTTATCCTTTAATTCTTCGTCTCCGCCTCCATTTCCGATCCGGTTATAATTTATTTAAAAAAATAAATAAACCTAGATCTAGACTAGTCTATTACATTGATCAAATCAAACAAATCCTAATCTACTAGTGGATTTTCTCACGAGGCAAAACAAATCCGAACTAATCGAATTAAAAACCACAATTTATATGCATGCATAAATAAACACATTAAATTCCATGACAATTGGATACCTGCAAAACAGATCTAGCAATTCTACTATCCAATTTCAAATTTAATGAAAACGAATTAAATTACAATTAAAAAAATTCAGAGCCCGAAACCGAGGCTCTGATACCAGTTGTTGGGGAATAATTTGCACGGATCTATTCGGGATAAATATTTAAATACAAATTTAATTCTTATAATTATTACTAGCATGAATTAATCCTATATTAATTCAAATAATAATCCAACAACAAATCATGCATATAATCAATTCACGTAAATCCTACGCATGTGGAATTTCTACGAGTTCACGTGAACGTACCTCTTGGAATGGTAATGGTCTCGTTGATTAAACACACCAAAAGAACCTTCCCAAGTATTCCCTTAATCCTTGCTCGACTATCCGGTGGTAGGATGCTTGCGAACAATTAACAAAAGGAAAATAAATTTTGTTGCACCACCTTTGTGGATTTACTAATTTTTCCAGCACATGGAATTGTACTTGGGAATGAAACACTCATCCCCTATTTATAGAAGAGTGGTGGTCGAATTTTTAGGATAAAATAATATGGGAAAATCTTTTTCTTGATCTCCAAGAAATCTTGAATATATCTCATATATTCTTTTCTCCATAATTAAAATATTCCACAAAATCCCAACTCCTCTTTGTTATGGGATATTTTCGAAAAATAGGGGCAAGAATCCAAGATTTGGATCTTCTTGAATTTATGAGATATTCTTGTATTTCAAGAAATACATATCTTTCATAATATCTTTTTCAAGAAAATCTTTCTTTCTCCCTTTTTCTCAAAAATTTCGAAATATACTATATGGATGACTAAGTGGGAGATTTCTTGAATTTAATGAGATAATCTTGTATTCCAAGAATACATATCTTCATTCCATAACAAAATTCAAAGAAAATCTTTCTCCCATTTTAATCCATAATTTTCGAAAATAGGAGGAAAAATAAGGCAACAATATTTATTTTATTTTAAACACCTTTTTCAGTTATTGGACTTTATGTTGGGCTACTTAGGGGGCCTTTAGGAGAATTAAGATTGGACATTCCAATGGATCTTGAATTATCAATATTGAGCCACAATATTATTCAAGCCCATAAATATTAATTAATCCCACTACATAATTAATATTGACTATCCATCTTAACCCATATTACGATCAATATGGCTCCCGGTTATTATTTCCGTGTTTAAGATAATCTAGCCCATTAATTAATTCAAGCCTTTGAAATGGCATTCCATTAATTAATATCTTTTGTCCTTGGTTAAGAGCGGTTCAACATTATTATCCATATCTAAACTAGTTCCACTTGCAAGATTTGGTATGATAAATCTTATGAACCTCCCAAGGGGCAAATCGTCGAACAAAGCGTATTTTGCACACGATTCTCCGTATTAAATCTTAGCAATCACATGTGACCAATAATATTGCCCAAGATAAAAAGTATTGAATCTCGTTGATTCTCTACCCATGATAAGTCAAAGCAATAGTTACCAACAACACGTGATCCTATTTAAGGAACGAAGATTAAGAAATAACGAAACCACCGAGGTCTAATTCTTCCTTGTTCGGATTCAAGAATTTGTCCTCCTGTAGGTCCTATTCAGTGCATCAGTCATGCACTAGTGTAATCTCTTGATCAAGACAAGCCAATCTGAGCCTTACACTTCAACCTTTCACTATGAATTATTCATTTCCATCTAGGTCGTGAATGGTGTACTTTTAGTTACAAGGGATTGTTAATTTAATCTTCTGTGATCTGGTATCACTAAATTAACTACAATGTAACACGTACTATTTATTGAACAGTTATGCAGTAAATATATGTAACATTCGATGATATTTAAAGCATCAGTGATAAACAATTTATTTCAGTAAATAAGTCCGAAATTCAGTTTTGATTATACAAAGTAAAAGCATACTTTCTGTCGCGAGTCGTTTTTTACGAAGAGTATTATGTGGCTAATTTGATAACAACTCGCAAACAAAACATGCACGTGTACGATAAACTGTAAATAAGATGAATTTGTTGACCCAGTTCGTCGGGAAATGACTACTCTGGGGGCATACCAAGCTAGGATGTGGTATTGCGAGCTTTACACGTACAATATTTTATACACCTTATGGAGATGAATCATTACAGATGAAGACAATTTTGAGAGTTCACCTCCGGGTGCTAGGGTTTCTAATATGAATAAATGATCACTCATTTTTTTTTGTTCCTCACCTCTCAATCGTGGGTATGACTTTCGGGGGATTTTTTTCTCAACCTCTCTCTTCTTCTTTTTTCTTCCTTTTATAGCACTCCGATAAGCATGAGCTGGGTTGGCAAGCATGAGCTGGAGACTTCGGGTCATGCAAGAATCCTGGTGATATCGCCGCGTTTCTAACTTCGTCTTCTAGATTGATCTTGGAACTTGCTTGTCTGTAAGGTACTCTTTTGGTCGCCCAAATTAATCTTTTGTTCGGTTGGATGCTTTGTTCGCCTCTTTAACCATGTCAGTTTTATGCTGGAATATTGTCCTCTTCGAGCACACTGAGCCCTTAGGATGTTCGGGTCTTCGGGATATCTGAGTGTCGAGCACTCGACCGCCGGAAACTGAATTTGCGAACATCTCGACCCTCGGGATATCGAGGTCGGGGATATCTCGAGGTCTTCAGGATATCTGAACATACTGACCCTCAGGATATCTGAGGTGCGAACATACTGACCCTCAGGATATCTGAGGTTAGGATATCTGAGGTCTTCAGGATATCCGAACATACTGACCCTCAGGATATCTGAGGTGCGAACATACTGACCCTCAGGATATCTGAGGTCAGGATATCTGAGGTCTTCAGGATATCTGAGTATTTTGGCCGCCTGAGTCCTCAGATTTGCTTATGGCCTTCTTGACTTAGCTCATCTGATTCCTTCTTTCCTGACCTGAGTGGCGAATACTTGTCCATTGGGCATGATTATTTAAATATTACACGTGTCGCTCTTACGTGTTCGATTAATCCTGAATTACTATATCGAACACAACAATACCCCCCAGCCGGGTCGCTTTGTATTCAACATGGGGCCCGACTATTAAAATCTTATTGGGCCATAGTCGATGTCGTTTCGTATTCTGAGCCGGTTTTTCGAAATCGAATCCAATATTTATATATACCTTGTTTCTCCGACTTAAACCCTTTTTTCCTCTGTCTTTCAATCTTTTACGGTGCGAAAATTTCCGTGAGGATTCATCATTAAACAAAAAGAATTTTACTCGAATGTAACCCATTTGCATTCTTTCTCTATTCATGATTATGGCCTCTCGTTCAAACTCTTTTGTTCCCCTAGAATCAGACCACCATATTTCCTCTTCTTCCCCCTCTGTCAGTAGAATCCCCCGTGGAGACGCAAATGCGCCGGAGACGAATGTCTCGGGTTTAGGAATTCATTGGCAAGTTCGGCAACCGTTTGCCGTTCTTTCCTCCGACTCCGACGAAGCCCTAAATGAATTGGATAGGGACTTGGTCCGCAATGATTCTTCGGACGATTCAAGTGATAATTTTTTGCCCCAAATTCAAATTGGGTCTAGGTCATTGATAATGTTAATGTATATAGGAATGACAATGTTGTGAGGGGGAGATTTTGGGTACCGTAAACATAACCGAATCGAACATAGGGGTAATTGGTGAACAAAATTTCGAGCTTGATATACTGTTGGTGTCCTCATAGTCCAACGATAACTTGAGTATAATGCTCGTTATAGTTTCGATTGGCCCGAGCAACCTCATAGAATTAGAAAATGAGGATGAGTACCCAAACGAGCAAGATAACGAGCATAATTGATGCAGATAGGCTCACTCAAATGCGCATTGGATTTCTTTAAACTCCAAAAGATGTCTTTTTCTGGGCACCAGGTTCTGATGAGCGGCCCGACCAACCCCCTGAGGGTTGTGTCGCTATAAATTTAGACACAATGGAAGCTGGCCTTCGATTTCCCCTCCATCCGGCCATCACCCGTTTGCTCGTGGAATAGAACATCACCATTACGCAGACTTCGCTTTAAGCGGGTGGCATATGATCATGAGTTTCCTGACTTTGTTCGGCAAGATGAAGCCAAGATACTATCCCTCAGCAGCTGAACTTGCTCGATTGGTGCACTTGACCCGTCCGAGGGGTGAAAACGGGTGGTTGTTCATGTAAGCTAATGCCAAGTGCAAAATTATTGAAGACGTGCCGAACAAAATCAGTGATTGGAAGGAAAAGTTTTGGTTCGTTGGGGGCGATTGGAAAAGCTCGGCCTCTGGAAGCGAACCAAATGCTCGTTTAGATATCCCCACTGACTTCGGGGTGTACCAAAGTAAGTGATTTTGTGTCTTTCGTTCTTCGATTTGAATTAATTTTAACTCGTTTTTTATTTCAGGGATTCCAGCTGCGACGGATAAGGAGACCAACGACGGCTATTTTAGCAGCGTTTGGCAAATTGATCTGGAGTCTCGCTCAGAACGGTCTGTGAGAACTCTGAATACCACCGATCAGAGGAAGAAAGGAGGTTTATTCGTTCCTCCTCATCATCTTGTTGCTGTTAATCCCGCTGGTAAGGATCGCCTCTTTTATTTGTATAAGCTTTGTGCCATTTTGCTCGCTGTTATCCATTTGTTCATGATGAATTGTTTTGTTTGCAGCTTTCCTTCTTTGGACCATTCTTTGGAGTACATATGAACATACCGAGATTTTTCGGAAAAAAGGCCACAAGAGCTTTCTTTCGATTCAGTGACGGAAGGCTCACGAAAGCGAGGGGAGGCAAGAAAGGCAAGCCGATCCGAGTTCGGCCCTGGGGAATCGAGCCGAGCGCAAAGGAGCACTCCTTTGGCCGAGCAAGGGGCTGGCGAACCAGCTTCGTCGCCGAAGAGACCGAGGGTGGAGATTGGCGAAAGAGGGCCGAAGCGAACAAACTTCGGACGAAAGGCGCCGAAGCGAACAAAGCGAGCTCGAGCAATCGATGCCGTAGGGTGACTCGGACCCTCTTGCCGAGGCGACGAGCGGCCGCGTCCATGGTCGGTCGGGGGCAGAAATTGTTGAAATGGAGGTTGGCACATCTTCTCCACCTCCTGCTGGACCCCGATCATGGACTCCGTTGGATCCTGAGCTTCGGTCCCCTGAGGATATATCGTTCTTGGGATGGGATCCGGCTCGTGTGAATAGGTACAGTTTGTTCGATCTGCTTTTGCTTGGGTTACCTCTGTTCACTTTTTTCATAATGTTTGCTCGGGTGTATGTATAGGTTGAGCAGGTTGTCGCCCTTGATGCCCAATCTGAAGAACTACTTCTGCTCGCCGAGTGTTCGCAAGGTTCCGGGCATTCCTGAGCATGTTCAGAAGGCGTGCCAGACTCCCGTTCGAGCATGGACCACCGATCTGGAAGAGTCCACTACGGGTCCCACTCCCCTGGAAAATTTGCGTCTGGGTCTGGTGCTTCAGGGCCAATCTATGGTCGCTCTTGAGAAAGCCTATGCTCAGTCCCCCAACCTCCATGCCAACTACTTGGCTTTGATCAGGAACTTCGAAGAAAATGTGGGCGAGCTGAACAGGATTCAGGATGAGCTGAGGTTGGCTCAAATGACAATCTTTCTAAGACAAGCCGATGCTCATCAAAGCTCGAGGAGGATGCCCGCAAGGCTCAGGAAAATGCTCGCCGATTTCAGGAAGATGCACACCTGGCTCGGGAAGATGCTCGCCAGACAAAGGAGGAACTGATTCACTCTCAGGAGGAGGTGGCCAGTATACAAAGAGCTCAGGAGGATATGAATGTTGAGCTTCGTAGACTCCGAGCTGGTGTCGAGGCTATGGAAAATGAGAGGGATGCGCTCGGCCAACAACTCATCATTGCTGAGGAGACCAACACTCGTTTGGGTTTCGAAAATTCAAAGCGGCACGATGATGAGTATGTTGATTCCATATCCAACTTCTCCTACATTTGTGCCTTCGCCGATGCTATCCGGTCTGTTCGCCATGCATCCAACAGCGAACAAATTGCCCCTCTTATATCCGGGGCCAAGAAGACTCGATCGACAACCCACCAGATCGCAACCTTCCAATGTCAGATTTGAATGATCTGTGTGATTTCTCCGTTCTTCCTAAAGGGATCAAAGTTGATGATCTGATTCTGGATGAGGAAGACGGCTCAGATATGAATATACGGTGTTCTTTGGTGAAATCTTGACCGAGTGCAGGATCGATCGGATCTGGCCGCCGAGCAAAGGGGACCTCCTGTGACCGAGCAGAATGTACCTTCTGGCGAGCATTTGGTACTGACAAATGAAGGAGTTGTTCTTTGAAATTTGAGCACAATTTGTTCGACATCTCTCTCCCGTCTACCCCCAATTATGAATTTTCTCCTTAGTGTTATTTTTGCTTTGTCTAACATATGTTGTGTAATTTTTATCTTCTTCACTTTATGTTCGAACAATATCTTTAATACTTGTAGTTTTTGCTGACTTCTTGTATTTTGTTCGAACATATTTACAACTGAATGGATGGGTTACATACTGTTGGGAGATGAATTTAATAAAAAGATATATGATTTTGATTAAGATCCCAAAACCCCGAAGTATGACATGTTCGTAATGATCTTGATAGTTGAGTTAGATTCGTTTTAGAGTATTGGGATGTTATTCGCAAAATGTATAAATGCAGATATAGATCGGGATGGTTTCAAGACTCTGAAGAACTAAGTTTGTTTCTGAAGAAACCGGTTTCAAAGATGAAACTGGTTTTCAAGACTCAAATGAGAAATCGAGAATCAAGACTCGGTGAGAAATCGAGATATCAAGACTCAAGATGAAATCGAGAAACCGAAGACTCAAAGATGAAGACTCAAAGATATCACCAAGATATCGCTGAAGACTCAGAAGACTCAGAAGACTCTGAAGACTCTAAAGACTCAGAAGACGCCAAGACTCGAAGACTCAAGACCTCAAGACTCAAGACGCAAGATCAAGACCGACGATCGAAGATCAAGAATACTGGTTGAAAGAATTATCAAGACTCAAAAGAATGCATCAATGCTCAAGATAAACCTGAATGTTCCGAGGCACTGAAAATATCTATCTGAAGGATGCAATACTAAGAAGATCGCGATTCCTTAGAATAATAGATATTGCCCAAGACATTCCCATGTAGACAAAAGGAACTAAGTCAGAAGTGTTGTTAAGGTTATATCAACTCAGAGTTTGTAACCAAAAGAGCCGTTGAAGGTGTCTACCTTTAACTGGAGACAAAAGTCAAAAAAGAGAAGACAAAGATCTGCATACCATACCGACAATGTGATAAAGGATGGCTGAAAAAAGTAACCTAAAAAAAGATGTCAAGTACAAAGTTCGCATCGCAAAAAAAGTGAAGACCGGCTACATGAAAGGCTATTGCCTAAAACGTGTTAGGGAGTTTCAAGCCCTAAATATAGCCATTCCTCACACACCATAAGAGGAAACTCACGAAGCTATCTCTCCAACGGATAGTTTTCAAAGAGTGACCTTGGTGTATGCCTATGAATACTGGTGACCCTCTACATTGTAAGGTTACGGGAAATTTATAAGCAACTCAAGAAGCTCAAACTTGTTATCGCAAAGTTAAAGCACTCGAAAAACCTAGAATTTCCCAAGGGCTTTTATATTGAAGAGAGCTCATTAAACTAAGCCTAGCTTGATAAGACATATCCAAAGCTTAGTCGAGATATCCTAACCCTTTGCATTGTGCTTCATTGTAAAGGATATCTCATCCTAGTTGGAAACCAACCGAGAAACCCCAAACCCTTGAGAAGGTAGTTGGAGTGTGTTTGTTGGTGAGAAGAGTTGTAAAGAGTTAGTAAACTACGTGGAGTAGTTAGAAAACTCTAGAGGAGAAGTTAGTAAGCTCTCTGAGGTAATCGAAAGCTTGTTTGTGTTTGAGTAAGTAAACTACGGAGGTAGTCGTAAAGCTCAAGGTCGGGTTGAGTAAGTAAACTACGTGGAGTAGTCGTAAAACTTCGTACGAAGTTGAGTAAGTAAACTACGCGAGGTAGTCGTAAAGCTTCGAAGTGATTAGTGAATTTCTCCGAGGATCGAGAGAGAGTGGACGTAGGAGCTTGAGTCTCCGAACCACTATAATTCTTTGTGTTGTTTATTGCTTTTTATTTCGTGCTTAACATTTGCATCACCGAGTTTGAAAGCATATTTTCACCGACATTTCGATTTGGAATCAATCCACTTTGAATGTTGCATGTAATTGAATCACGCCTAATCACTATTCCATTAAAGGAAGGTTTTCAAACAAAGCTTAAAAGCGAGTATAAACTAAAGGGCCAACCATTCCAAGACATCCGAGTATTTAGAACAGATAGTTACCAAACCGAACTTACTCTTACGAGGGTTCAAGAAGTTAGTTATCTCGATCCAAGCAACTCAGGATCTCTGAAAAACTTCGGGACTCGGTTGGGATTATCTGAGGTATCTGAAAGCAGCTCCGGATCACTGTCTCAGTAGACTTTGACTTAGAGCGATCTGTGCTTCTCAGAACCTAATCTTCAGGATTATCTGACCCAAGCTGACCTCAGTAAGAAAAAGTTTTAAAACACCGAACACGTGTATTCCCCCATACACGTGTAAGACTTCGTTTATCTGGGACCAACAAGTGGTATCGGAAGCAATTGGGTTCAACTTGACCACTGGCTTTGTTGACCAAAGTTTTATTTGCTAAAAATACTTGTGGTCTATCTGAACTGATCTTATTTGCTGAATTTTTCAAAAGCTCAGATAAAAATGTCTTCTAAAAAGCTTTCCATGTTCTCAGTGGAGAACTATGATTTATGGAGACTGAGAATGCAGGCTCACCTGTATTCAAAACATGAGCGTATGTGGAGAGTGGTCTCTCAAGGACCATTCCAATTTCTTTGTGGTGAATCGGAGGAATAGAAGATGAGAGAATTGATCCCAGAAAGCGAGAATTTCCTAAGTCGATGACCAAGTGACTCGAGGAGAGAAAGTTAGTCAATCTAGACTACATTGCTAAAGACACACTATACAGTACAATTGATGATGGTGTGATGGGAATGATCTCTCACTGCATTACTGCTAAAGAGATTTGGGATACACTAGCTGTAATGTGCCAATGAACAGATCATATAAAAGAAAACAAACTTTCAGTGGCAATTGGAAAGTTTGATAGTTTTGAAATGGATGATGGTGAATCAATAGACAAATTGGAAGTCAGATTCACTAGCATCATGAATGATCTAAATGCACTTGGAAAGAAATATTCACAAAGAGAAGTTGCATTGAAAATTCTTAGAGGTCTTTCTAAGAAATGGGATATTCATGCAGTGGTGATTGAAAACACCAAGAACATTAATTCAATGCCGTACCAACAAGTCTTCTCTGAGCTGAAGGCCTATGAATTTGTAATTGATAAGAAATCCAAAAAGGTCGATAAAGAAAGATGATTCATCATCTAGTAAGAATGTGGCTTTAAAAGCCAAAGATAAAACACAATAAAACTAGAGAGTTCGAGAACCCCCATGCCAAAAAAATCGGGGTGAGCTTGAGGAAAAGCTAAAGACCGATGGCAAGGAGGTTTGAAAGACTTAATAGTAGATTTGGAAAATACAAAAGCTATTACAGGAACCAATGGTACCAGAAGAAACCTGAGGACAGATCAACTGAGAAGAAGAAGGACCTGAAAGCTGAGGGATCTCATCCAGAAAGAAGGACTCCAAGTCCAAAGAAGAAAGTGATCAGGATGATGATGCCAACAGATGCTATAATTGCTAAAAGAAAGATCACTTCCAAAGATGATGATTGTCAGTTGAGTCTTTAAGGAGAGAAGAGAAAGGCAAGCCCAAAAGAGACAAGAAGTTCTCTAGCAAAAAGGCCATGGTTGCGAGAAGAAGAACACTCGAGGAGAGGATCTAGCTCTTCGGATGAAATATTCCCAGACAGTGAAAGTGATGACATTTGTCTGATGGTCATTGAGGAGGTAAACTCTTCTTTCTCTATTGTTGCTCCTACACTAGCACAAGAGTTTTCAAGTTCCATCGAAAACAAATCATTTTGACCGATGGATTCTTTTGAGAATCGATGAAGGACTATCTTTTTTACAAGAATCGCTAAATAGAACTCAAGAGCGAATAAAGGAACCGAAAGTTGAAAATCTAAAATGGAAAGACTAGCAATGTCAAATCACTTCTCAATTAATGGGAGCTCTTGATGAACTGGATGTTACGAAAGTACAACTCTCGAGAGAAAGAGAAGTTGATAATGACCCTAATCGAAAAGCTAGAGAAATCCATCAAGAGATTCAATTTAATCGGGACTAAGTTCAATGACCTCTCGAGAAGCATGAAACTCTACAGAATCGTGAGGATAGTGTGTACGAAGAAGTTAACTCTATTGAATAATGCATCTAATGTAATAGATGAAATTCAGAGTTACCAGAGATCTGCCACTATAAAATCTGGATTGTGATACATTCCAGGGGGAACCTCACAAAGTCATCTGAATGCTGCATCAAGTAACAAGAAGACAATCTTTGTAAAACCAGTGGCACCTACACTTCAAACTGAAGTAATGCCCAAGGTTGTAGACAAGAGAAAAGGACCTATGGTCTCAGTAAAACTGAATGATCAGGTAGGAAAGCCCAAACCTCAGGTGAAGGCTAGAAAACCTGGGCACTCAGTTGGAAAATTTCAGGCAAGTACTTCAAAGCCTAAGGCTAAGAATGCAAACCTGAAAGGATCTACACTGAACCATCAGAGGAATCTTCAGAAGAGAAGCACTCAGCAGAGATATTCTCAACTGAAGAGACCAAGTCCTCAGTATACTGAAAGACCCATATTTCAGTACAAGTAACCTAAACCCCACTTGCCTAAGGGTAAAAGTTATCTGAACCCGAGTCAACAAAGATTTAGACCGACTGCACAAAAGCCTAAGCATCTGAACAAAAGGCCTGAAACAAAGAAGAATTCAAAAACCCATGTTCATGCTAAGGCTAGCACTCATACACAGGAAACTGCTAAGGCACCCAGAGTAGTAAATGTGTATGTAGATGTTTATGGAAGACAGATCAGCCACTCTAAAGTGATTAGAGTTGTTAGGCAGATTTGGATTCCTAAAGGTATAGCTAACCAAATAGGACCCTATACCAAATGGGTACCACAGATCTAATCTGTTTTTCAGGAAAACAAAAAAGGGCACTGAACTGAATGAAGATATCATTAGCCCTGTTGAAAGAAGATCTGAGATGTCATTGTTGGAAGATGAATTTCCTTTATGGACTTCAAGAGAAATCAAGCTGAAGAAGGGACTTCATCAGAGATCATATTGAAAAAGGACATCAGAATGGAGAAAATTCATACTGATAAGCAGAGAGCTGATATCTTGACTAAACCTTTGGCTGAATCAAGATTTTAGGAACTTTCAGTTGAATTAGGGATGTTAGATCCAGGTGTATAGAGTAAATCTGAAAAATTGAAGGTTTTCAGATGCATGAAGTTTTTCTCAGAATTCTACTGAGAAACTCAGGATAAAATGGAAATACTGAACTGAGTCTCAGGAAACTCAGATTTACTGAAGGTCAGTACTCAGTGTTATACTGAATCCATTCAGTACTCAGTATTATACTGACATTTTATCAAGGTCAGTACTCAGTAAGACTGATAGAAGAGAAATTAGTCTGAAGAAGTAATGACTCATGCTACTCATTTATTGCTTAAGTGAAACTCAGTAATCATTCGCAATAAATACAAAACACCTAAGGAATGTTTTGGGCGGGATCGTTTTAAATTACAAAGAAGGTCAACAGTCATTTAATGCTCTGTTACATTAATGACCAATGAGGATATTTTGGCGGCTTACTTTTTGGAGATCGTCTGCTCGTATACCCGATTAATCGGAGATTAATCTCAACCGTTGCTTTTCACCTAACCAACGCGATTTCTCACGATCTCGAAGCTATTTATACCCCAATAAGCCATTCAAGCTAAAATTTTATCAAACCCTTCATTCCCAAAATCCTCTGCGAAAAATCCCCCTTTGCCCAGAAATTCCTAACCCTAAATCTTCAAATCTTCAATCTCTCAAATGGCTCCTACCATTTTTGAGAAATTAGCCAAAACCAACAAACCCTGGTACGAGTTCGTTTTCTCGCTCGATAGCACAACCAATTCCAAACCAGAAGAGGAGGCTCTCCATATGATTCAATTGGCCAAACTCACTCATCTCGTTGCAAGCCGACCGGACCAAGAGTACGCCAAAGAGGTAATCGAGTTCATCTGTAACTTGAGGATAGATGAAGAGGATGGTATGCATTCTAGGATTACTGTATCACATATAGAGCATTCGTCCAAATACATCGATGCTGAGAGGGATTTGTATATTATTTCGAAGAATTTAAATGATGTTTTTGAGCTCTGTGATAAAGGAGAGGATCCTGCTATGTATATGTTGGGTAGAGAGCAGGAGTATTTAGATAGGATTGCTGAGAATCCTATGAAATTTGAGGCAACACTGCATAAGAGGCATTTGAAGCCACAATATCGAGTTTTGATGGATATTGTGAGCAAAAGCATCATGAGCCTTGCGGGGAGTTTTGAGCAGATCAGTACCCCGAAGCTCCGATTGATGGCGGCGATAGAGGAATCACCCACCATTGACTTCAACTGGCTCAAATTCTTAATTCAGATGGTGAGTGAGCAAGCCAAAGTCTTCAAGAAGGTTGACGGGGCGATCTCGATTAAAGGCAAGATCCACCATGCAACCAAAATAGCTTATATTTTGGAGATGTGCAGAGAGGAGGAGGATATCTTCGCCAATTCAACCCCATTCCCTAAGTCCAAGGTGCTCTTCAATCCCATTGCTGTGAAGAAACAGGCCATCAGAGGGAAGAAAGAAAAGAAAGCAGAATCACCAATAGCTGCTGCTGCTGAAGAGACCCAAAAAACCAGGGGGAAGGTTTTGTTGGATGCCAAGAAGGAGGAGGGTGAGAATTTGAAGAAGCAGAAAACCCTCGCTCCCAGCCTTGAGAAGATTGGTGGTTCTCACCGATGAAGATGGCAAAAGGATTCTCAAGAGATTCAACTCGAGAGTCAAACCGCCGATTCCGCCATCGCAAGTTTTCGCTCAGTTATCTCTAAGGCACAAGAACAGATCGAGGAGCAGTCTTCTCCGAGGTGCTTGAGACTTCGCTCGTCTGCATAAAATTTTCAGAAATTTTTAAAGGAACTCAGGACTCGAGATTCCTACCAAAGATGCGCCGCGCATGTAAGAGCTAACTCAGAGTCAACTGAGGACGGTCACCAGCCCCGTAACCCACTCAGATGCAAACCGAGGACCGTCGACGACAAACTTCTGGGATGTTGCCGGAGACTCAGAGCAAAATTATTCTTGATGAGCTCCCGAAAGATCTATCGGTTGATCCTCACCGAAGCCTAACCGAACCAGAGAGCCCGAGATGGAAGAAGGGCGAAGCCAAGAAGGCGAGTGGAGGAGCAAGGGGGAACGGTTCATTCTGACCGTACCCCGAGCTGTTCATACCCCGATCCGCAAGATGTCTTCATCGATTAAGGTCGACGTGTTCATCCTCAATCGGACTCTTCCGGAGATGCTTGATATTTTGCATTCAGAGGGGAAGACGGGTGGAATGAGGAGCGGCCTTCCCCGACCGACTTCTCGGGGTTGTGAGGACAAAGCTCAGGATGAAAAACTCCGATTTTGATGAGTTGGTTCAGAGGAAAATAGCTGAGAGGAGAGCTACTGAAGTTGGTGCCCCTAGCAGCGGAGACAAATCTCAAGATGGAGATGGGGACCAACAGGGAGATGCTGAGGATCAGTCTCAGATGGAGAAGGAAACTTCTCATGCTGATCAACCTGAAATCGGTCAACCTCAGACTGAAGCTAGCACTCTTCAGGTACCTTTTGGCACTATTAACAATTATGCCAAAGTTACTGAAAGTTATATCTTTAATTCTGAATTGTCTGATGTACAGACTGAGGCTCAGTTGGAGACTGGAGCTCAGGATGAAGCTGAAGCTCATGATGATCAATCGCCTGAAAGGTGCGTAAGGTTCCTGAGATTGACCTCACTCCCTTGATGGAGAAACTTGAGAAGGTTGAGCCAATGATGAACAAGATTGCTCAAATGGAAGAAACATTGGCCAACCAAGCTCAAAAGATGGAGAATCTTAGTCACTCTTCAGAACTGGTGCTAATCCAAAACACTCTGACCTCACAGATGACCTCCATGGAAGATAAGATGAATGAAAAGCTGGAGGGAGTCAAGGCTGAGCTGAGTGCTGAACTGAAACAAAAGCACCAGGAGAGAACCACATTTCTAGAGGTGAAATTGGCAGATAGGAATGAAGTGATGATAAAATCTGTTGTTGAGGAAATGAGCTCAATGCTCATGACCAAGATGACAGAGATGTTTAAAGAAGCTCTATCCGCCGGTTTGCCCATTTATCTGAAAGAATTTTCTCGCGGGCTAAGAACCACATCGTGAGAGGTTTGAAGATTTAACAAGATCAGATAGCAGGAGAGGTGCGTTGTGTGAGCAAAGAGCAATATCACATGGACACAGCACTCTCCAGACTTCTTCCAAAGTACGGTGCCAATAAGGGGGAAAAGGAAGGTGAAGACTTCAGGAAATTATTGACACGTACTTTGAAGAAAAAGGCACGAAAAAGAGTTCGAAATGTATAACCTATCCAAAGCCTTAAATGAAGTCGAAGCTACTGACAAGATGAAGTTTGCTCAGGTGGAGAAGCCTATCTACACTCGAGTTTCTGAGGAAACCATGCTTGATGTTGCAAGAGAGAAACTGAGTGCTAGAACTAAGGTTGGAACAAGCCAGGCTGCTGCTGAATTGCCTATGAAGAGGAAAGCCTTGGGCATTGTTCAACCTGAGAGCAAGCGTGCGAAGGCTTCTAAGCCAATCCAGAGAAAGCTGATTCTGGATGATGAAGAAACTGAAGAATCTAAGTCTCAACCTCAGAAGAAAGCCTTCAACACAAGAGATGCTCTGAAGACACTCCAGATAGGACAAGCTAAGAAAGCTGCTGCTTCGGTCTCAGGCGCGTCTGTGATCAGAAAGAAGATAGACGAAGAGCAAAAGCGAAGGAGTGAATTCAAGAAGTTTGCGAGCAAGAGGAAAGAGACATCAAAAGCACTGAAGTGGCCACACGTTGATAAATGGATGCCTATCAAGCTCAACGATATGTGGGAAGAAGTCAAGAGAACCTTCTGGTTCTATTATGATGTGCTCAGGGAGTGGAGAGGGGAAAGCTCAGATCAGAATGAAGCGTTCATTGAATATCTCCTAACCTTCTATCCAAAATATCTCCAAAGTTGGATGAACTTAGCTGATGAAGGAGAGGTGCAGATAGTTTCCCCTGGTCCATACTCCTACCCTCCTCCAAGACTTGGTAATGGCTTGGTGAATGAGAAGGCCATTACTCAAGAAATTGCTCAGTATGCTGGTCAGTTGGGTTTGACAGGAAACAGTCCGGATATCATCAAGGAGAGAAATGAGCTGAAGAAGAGGTATTTCGGAATGTTCAACCTGGAGGTGCCCGCTGATGAAGTTGAAGAAGAAGCAAACTGAAGAGCAGAAGACTGAAGAGCCAAATCTGAAGACTGAAGACTCAGAAGATTCTGTAATCTTTAAATTTTTTGTCTTTTTGATTTTGTTGATAAGACTCATTGTAATCTGTAATGGTATACCAATCATCAATGAAAACTTATCATTTATGCTCAAAAGATAATATCTCATTATCTTATTTACATGTCTTTTATATTTGATATGCTGAATGAATGTCTCTGAACTGATTGTGTGTTGATAAAGGGAAATTGTTTAAGTATTTGGTGATGAACTATTTAAGAAGATTCATTACTGAAGAAATTGTTGAAAGATTAACTGTTGGGAGATTCTCTGAAATTATTAGGAGATTCTCTGATTAGGAAATAGTTGGGAGACATAATCAATCTTGTAAAAGAATAAACTGAAACCTGAGTATAGGTTATATGTTTGTAACAAGATAGGTTTTGGCATCATCAAAAAAAAGGGAAATTGGGAGATGAATTTAATAAAAAAGATATATGATTTTGATTAAGATCCCAAAACCCCTGAGTATGACATGTTCAGAATGATCTTGATAGTTGAGTCAGGATTCAGTTTTAGAGTATTCAGGATGTTATCTGCAAAATGTATAGTCGCCAGATATAGATCAGCCGTTTCAAGACTCAAGAACTCGGTTGTTTCAAGAAACTGAAGTTTCAAAGATGAAATGAAGTTTTCAAGACTCAAGGAGAAATCGAGAATCAAGACTTCTAAAGCGGAGAAATCGAGATATCAAGACTCAAGATGAAATCGAGAAATCAAGACTCAAAGATGAAGACACAAAGATATCGGTCAAGATATATTTGAAGACTCGTAAGACTCAAGACTCAAGACTCGTAAGACGTCAAGACTCGTAAGACTCGAAGACCTCAAGACTCATAAGACTCTGAAGACGCAAGACTGAAGACTGACGATTGAAGATCAAGAATACTGAAGGCACGAAGAATTATCAAGACTCGAAGAATGTCTTGAATGCTCAAGATAAACTGAATGTTCCGAGGCACTGAAAATATCTATCTGAAGGATGCAATACTGAGAAGATCTCGATTCCTTAGAATAATAGATATTGCCCAAGACATTCCCATGCAGACAAAAGGAACTAAGTCAGAAGTGTTGTTAAGGTTATATCAACTCAGAGTTTGTAACCAAAAGAGCCGTTGAAGGTGTCTACCTTTAACTGGAGACAAAAGTCAAAAAGAGGAAGACAACATTGTACCATCTTGACAAATGGATGTGGATGTGTCATTGAAAAAAAGATGTCAGAAGTACAAAGTTCCAGACTGCAAAAAGTGAAGACCGGCTACATGAAAGGCTATTGCCTAAAACGTGTTAGGGAGTTTCAAACCCTAAATATAGTCGTTCCTCACACACCATAAGAGGAAACTCACGAAGCTATCTCTCCAACGGATAGTTTTCAAAGAGTGACCTTGGTGTATGCCTATAAATACTGGTGACCCTCTACATTGTAAGGTTACGGGAAATTTATAAGCAACTCAAGAAGCTCAAACTTGTTATCGCAAAGTTAAAGCACTCGAAAAACCTAGAATTTCCCAAGTGCTTTTATATTGAAGAGAGCTCATTAAACTAAGCCTAGCTTGATAAGACATATCCAAAGCTTAGTCGAGATATCCTAACCCTTTGCATTGTGCTTCATTGTAAAGGATATCTCATCCTAGTTGGAAACCAACCGAGAAACCCTAAACCCTTGAGAAGGTAGTTGGAGTGTGTTTGTTGGTGAGAAGAGTTGTAAAGAGTTAGTAAACTACGTGGAGTAGTCAGAAAACTCTAGAGGAGAAGTTAGTAAGCTATAAAGGTAGTCTGAAAGCTTGTTTGTGTTTGAGTAAGTAAACTACGGAGGTAGTCAGAAAGCTCAAGGTCGGGTTGAGTAAGTAAACTACGTGGAGTAGTCGAAAAACGGGGGCCGAAGTTGAGTAAGTAAACTACGCGAGGTAGTCAGAAAGCTCAGAAGTGATTAGTGAATTTCTCTGAGGATCCGAGAGAGTGGACGTAGGAGCTTGAGTCTCTGAACCACTATAATTGCTGTGTTGTTTATTGATTTCTTTATCTGTGCTTAACTGTTGCATCACTGAGTTTGAAAGCATATTTTCACTAACATTTCAGTTGGAATCAATCCACTAAAAGTTGCATGTAATTGAATCACAGCCTAATCACTATTCCATTAAAGGAAGGTTTTCAGCAAAGCTTAAAACGAGTATAAACTAAAGGGCCAACCATTAAGACATCCGAGTATTTAGAACAGATAGTTACCAAACCGAACTTACTCTTCCGAGGGTTCAAGAAGTTAGTTATCGATCCAAGCAACTCGGGATCTCTCTCAAACTCGAGGACTCGGTTGGGATTATCGAGGTATCTAAAAGCATTTCGGGATCCTTTGTCTCAAGAGACTTTGACTCAGAGCGATCTCGTGCTTCTCGTAACCTAATCTTCGGATTATCGACCCAAAGTGACCTCGAGAAGAAAAAGTTTTAAAACACCGAACACGTGTATTCCCCCATACACGTGTAAGACTTCGTTTTGCAGGGACCAACACATCTTGAATTTTTTCTCTAACTTTGATTGTTTGATAATTGTTGAGGATGAAAATTGATACTTGTGTTGCTTGATGTTTGCTTTGTTGCTTCGTGTTCGCTTTGTTGCTTTCTAGTCTTTGCCCCTTTTCTTCCGAATGAATTGAACATTGGGTTTTATATGCCGCCCTCGACTTTTTTTCGGTTTTGATTGTCTTATTGACGTTGCAATCGGTTGATCGTCTTATTTAGGTGCGACCAGATGGGTTACTTTATGAACCCCCCCTTTCTTGGTGCTCGATCGTCTTATTTAGGTCGCGATCACTTCAGATTAGGCCATCTTATTTAGGCTGCGACCCCACACTCATCACCCGCCAGGGTGCGGGTATCTGTAAGCACTGAGTCGTCTTTTTGCATTGCGTACCCATTACTCGTTTTTTTATCGGGGAATCGAATCAAACTCGCTCGGTGAACATAGACTTGGGCTCGTTCGTTTTTGTTCGGGTCGTCCGGCTTAGGTGCGACCTCAAATAGGCTTGAACTAGAAAATCTTAGCGAACAAAAGTACATATATCTTTCTTTTTCTTTTTGCAACACTTTGTATTCTATTACAACCTTCATATTTGAAGAAGACTAATCTATTACACAACTATAGATATCAGACTAAGGTTTTGAATTTAAACCTTGTCTTGAGTAGATACGAACTGGCCTCACCTTGTCCGTGGAATTGATGTTGACAAGGATGTGGCACATCATACTGTCTACCCTTCTCCTTCTCCAGTAACATGCTCAAGCAAAGAATAAAGATAAGCTTTAGTCCCTCCCGGAAAAAGCCGTGATTACGCGGGGGCCGCGGACATGAGCGTGTGCGTAGCGATCCTCGCCGCTTAAAGTAGGTGCGAGCAAAACTTTCAGCTCGCACCATTCTGTCCCCTCCAGTAGATGCCTAAGCATCAGCGTCCGCATGTAGCTTCGAGCGGACACTACGACATCCCTCCCCTTCGGAGGAGATTTTGGGGATGCATAGGGGACTAATGATTTACTACTGCATAAGCAGTGAGTAACGTGGAGTGGCAACCATAACTCTGCCGAGCATCTTGAGTCCGGCAACGAGCTTCAACCTGTGCTCGTGATGTATATGGGGTATAAATCTCGTACCGGGCCAGATGCTCGATTCAGCTGAATGATTGCTGAATCGAGAGCTGGATTCTTCTACGTCTGGGGGCATACTGAACCAATCTCCTTCTGAGAATTCTAATATTTTTCCTTTTTTCTTCTTCATATGTTTTTTTCCTTTTTTTTTTTTTCAATTTATCAATATGCCCCTATTTATAGAACTATCCCAAGCTAGTGCTGGCATAGCTAGCTGGTGCTAGCTCTCTTACTTTTGCTCCCCCTTTTGACATCTGTTCAGCCTTTTGACAACTCTTGCTCAAAGATTGACTCATCCCTGCTTGGTTACCACTACTTGTCAACTCGTTCCGATACGTATCTTCTGTTGACAACTCGTTCTGACACGTATCTTCTATCTTTCGATAGTGCTGGCCGGCATTTCTTTCCTGAAGATATGTGTCGAACATGATGTATTCTTCTTTCAGGATTGTCCTACTCGTTTGAACTGATTGGCTGATTATGTTCGGCCCTCTGTGTTCGTTTCAGCTACATCGGCCATTATGTTCGGCCAACTATGATCACTTCAGTCGTGTGGATGATTTTGTTCGGCCAACACTATGCTCGTTAAAGCTGTGTGGACGATTTTGTTCGGCCAACACTATGCTCGCTAAAGCTGTGTGGATGATTTTGTTCGGCCAACACTATGCTCGCTAAAGCTGTGTGGACAATTTTGTTCGGCCGACTGTGCTCGCTTTTATTGATAGTATTTTTTCAAATTTGATGCATTCCACGAGTAGGACAATGGGACTCCATTCAGGTCTTCCAAGTCATAGGCCCCATTTAGCAAACGCTCAGAACTCTCGAACGGACCTTCCCATTTCGGCTACCGAACACACCACTTGATACCCCCATTGCTCGCTTTTAAAACCGGCTTCGCCCAATTGAAACTGGTGTCGGACTTTGGAGTTGTAAAACTTCTCGATCTCTTTTTGTACATAGCATTCTTGAAATCACCTCCATCCTTCTTTTCTTCTAACAGTTCAAGATTCAGTATGGCTTTGGTTATTGACGTGCTCTCCAAAAAAGTCATTGTTCGATGACTTGGAATCTTGATTTGGCGGGTATAACAGCTTCCGCACCAAATGCCAAGGCAAACGGGGTCTCTGCAGCTTGATGTTTCGAAAAGTTGTTCGATAGACCCATAATATTTCAGGCAACTCTTCAGCCCATCCACCCCCCTTGGAATTATCAAGTCTGGCCTTGAGGGTATGCTTGATGATTTTATTAACGGCCTCAACTTGTCCGTTTGACTGGGGATAGTATGGAGTTGAGTAGTGCTTTTTTATTCCCCAGCGAGCACAATTCTGTCTGAATTCACTTCCATCAAACTCCATTTCATGGATTATCGATTACTAATGATTGAGGAAGCCCAAATCGACAAATGATATTTTTCCAAACAAAATTCCACATCCTTTGTTCGGTAATTTTGACAATGGCTTCGGCTTCCGCCCATTTAGTATAATAATCAACCAAGAACCACAACATATCTTACTCCCGACGTGCCAGTAGGAAATGGGCCGATTAAATCGATTCCCCATTTAGCAAATGACCATGGGCTATAAACTGACACTAATTCTTCAGGTGGGCTATGAATAAGTGGAGCATGTACCTGGCATCTGTGGCACGCGCGAGCATACGCGAGCGAATCTTTTTTGAGGGTTGGCCAATAATAACCTTGTCTGATTATTTTGTGCGCCAGAACAAGCCCTTCTGTATGATTTCCGCATACTCCTTCATGGATTTGTTCTAGAAGTACACGACCCTCTTCAGGAGTAATACATTTCAACAGTGGAGGTGAGAAGCTTCTTTTATACAAATGCTCGTCTATGATAGTATAACGAGCAGATTGTAATCTAAGGCGAGTAGCTTGTGCCTTATTTTCAGGGAGAAGTCCCTTTTGTAAGTAACTTAGGATTGGAGTCATCCAAGTCTCTTGTTCGCCTGTTACTTGGGCGATCATAATTCTGGGAACTGATGGCGAACAAGTTGTGACGACCACAATGTTGTGTTGTTCACACTCCTTCGCTATTGCCAGCGTACAAAGCATCGCCGAATGAATTACCCAATCGTGGTAATTGCTCCATGAAAACTTGTTCGAAATGCTCCAGCAACTCTTTTGCTAGTTGTTGATACTGTGCCATTTGTTCGCCTCGGGCCTCATACTCGCCTGTCACTTGGTAAACGATTATCTGAGAATCGCTATAAATCATCGACCTCCGAATTCCCATTGTCATTGCCATCTGTAGTCCAGCGATCAAAGCTTCATATTCGGCTTCATTATTTGTAGCTGGAAAATCAAAACGGATGGCTGTTGTGAATGTTTGCCTGGTTGGACTGATGAGAACTACGCCTGCTCCGGCTCTTAAACTTGTTGATGAGCCATCAACATACATATGCCATGGTTGGTCGATAGCTTTTTCGAGCATTTGAGGATATGTCAACTAGACCATGAAATCGCCATACCGCGGCCTTTCATTCTTTGTTCATGAGCTTAACGTAATGCCGAATTGTCCTAACTCCACCGCCACTTTAGTAATCTGCCGCAAAGATTCCGGTCGATGGAGGACTCAAGAATGGAAAAGGTCAAGATTACCTCGAAAGTGATCGAAAAAATATGGTCGTAATTTTCGAACACTCATGACGAGGGCATATGCTAATTTTTCCAATGGTGGGTATCGGAGCTCGGCTTCCTTAAGCACTTGGCTTACATAGTAAATGGGCAAGTGTATAGTCCCTTCTTTCGTCAGACGAAAGCACAAAGATCGATCGCATGCTCGGATGCAAAGAAGATACAGATAGAGTTGTTCTTTGGGACAAAGCTTAGAGCGATGTCCGAGTATCCGCAAGGTCTCGCTTCAATGATTCAAATGCATTTTGGCAATGCTCGGTCCACTAGAATTTCCCTTTCTTGATTAATATCGAAGAAAGGTTTACATTTGTCTCGGTTCGTGATATAAAAAACTTTACGGAAGCTAAACGTCCAGGTTAACTTTTGGACCTCTTTCACATTTATGGGGGCTTGCATATTGAGCATGGCTTGAATCTTTGTTGGGTTCGCCCGATCCTCGTTGGTGACCATATGTCCGAGGAATTTTCCTGAGTGAACCCCAAAGCTACATTTTTTCGGATTTAGCATCATATTGTACTTCCTGAGTATATCGAAAGTTTGTGCGAGGTGGGTGATGTGGTCTTCCTTATGTTCACTCTTAACCACAATATCATCAATATATACCTCAATTGTTCGGCCGATGTGTTCGTCGAACATTTTGTTCACCAAACGTTGATATGTTGCTTCAGCATTCTTTAATCCGAACGGCATGCGTTGCCAACAGTACATGTTCTTTTCACTGCAGAATGCCGTATTCTTTTGATCGTCCGGGTGCATAGGTATTTGGTGATAACTAGCAAATGCATCCATAAAAGTCATGAGTTCGTGGCCTGCTGTATTATCGACCAAATAATCGATATGCGGCATCAGGAAGTTATCTTTCGGACATACCTTGTTTAAATCCGTGAAATCAATACATAGCCTCCAAGATCCATTAGACGGGACGAGCACTGGGGTTCGCAAGCCATCTTGGGCATTTCACCTCTCGAATCAGTTTGTTGTCGAGCAACTTTTTGATTTCACTATTCATTGCCGCATATTTTTCCGGACTAAACTTTCTGCGCTTCTGGATAACTGGAATTTGTATTGGATCAAGGTTGAGGGAGTGGCATGCATATTTTGGATCAATGCCAACCATGTCTTCGTGCGACCATGCGAACACGTCCAAGTTTGCTTGAAGATAAGCAATAATTTCTGTTCGAATTGGTTTAGGTAGTTCTGAACCAATGAACACTTCTAACTCGGGTCTGTTCGGGTCGATTTTGATGGACTCCAGTTGTTCGACAGGTGTTGCTCGCTTTCTTTTTTGCTTCCACCGAGGATCTTGGATGGACCCCCGGTGCTCGTCATCAACCTCCATGGGTTCAAAGCCTATGCGAGGTTCTAGGTCCGTTTGCTCGTTCGACGAATCAATATTCATTTGATCTAGGAGATCTGGGCCATGAGCTGCTACCCTGGATTTTGTGTTCGCGCATTCTATGTTCGCGCGAGGAGCTGTGCTCGTCACAGTTATGTTCGTTAGAAGATATTGAGGCGAGGCATTTGCTCGCTGGCCTGACTCACCAATCTCCCATGTTTGCTCCATCATGTTGACGATATTTTGTTTTTCTGGTGCACATGATAGCAAACAATCCCGAGCTTTCTTCTGATCTCCTTTTACGCTACCTGTTCCATCTTGTGTTGGAAATTTAACACAATAGTAATACGTAGAACATGCCGCTTTAAATTCCTGAATAAACGGGCGACCTAGAAATCCGTTATAAGTTGACGGAGCATCGACGATCACAAAATCTAGCATTCTAGTTCGTCGGATGTCCGGATTCAGAGTTGATTCTAACTCGACTCCTAACCTAATCATGCCATAGGGTCGGGTTACAGATTCCCCAAAACCCATTATGGTATGATCACATGGTTCAATATAACTGCTCAAGTCTCCAACTTGTTTTTCCATCTGGTGAAGGGTGTTGACGAACAAGATGTTCGCATAAGCTCCGGTGTCAACCAGGAGATGGTGCACCTTCAACCCGAGGAGTCGAGCACTGATGGTTAAGGAGTCATTGTGGGGAGTTATGATTCCGTCGAGATCGTCTTACGAAAAAATATAATGGTGGGAGGGTGGCGTCTTTAGTCGATGTGCTCGCTACCTTCACTTGATGGATGCTTTGCATGGCACGCATCTCCATCTTTTTTGTCTGTTCGATAATGTTGGTGCCTGGTAACATCCACCCACTGGACCATATTCAGGACGTATCATGTGAATCTCTTGACTTTCTCGACCTCTTCCCACAGTAGGAGGCCCTCTTTTAGATAACTTGGACCTCTTACGTGATTCTTCGGGATCGCTGTCGGATGTTTGTTCGGCCTTTTGCTTACCCCTTTGATCTTCTGTTTTTCCTGTTCGAGAGTCTCTGCTCGCTGGCTTTTTCAGGAATTGGGTAAGACGATATCTTCGTATAGCTTCCAAAGTTGGAGGAGTAAGTCGCGACAATTTTCTGTATTGTGCCCAATGTACTCATGGTAGTTACAATGTTTGGAAGCGTTAAGCCGATGTTTATCCATTACGATTCTTCTTGGCCTTTCCAACATGTCCCGATCTCTAATTTGGTTAAAGATTGTTTCCGCTGAAATGCCCAAAAGACTTTGTAGGGCGTTTGCTTCTGATCTTTCTTCGAACGGTTTGAATGAGCCTGGGGGTTTGTACCCCCCCTTCATTCATCACCTTCTTCCCAAAAACTTTCCTAGTTGTAGGTTCCTGACCCAATCGTGATTGGGCGAGCAAATCTTGCATGGCTATAATTTTGGCGCTTTCGCTCTCGAATTCGAGTATGTGTTCGCCGATCTTGGTGCATGGCCTTCCACATATCAGTATTCAGGGTCAGACCCCCGACCACCGCGAGGATCTTGGCATCCTCTTCGACGGGGGCTCCATCATACAAACATTTATCAAATTTTTCTATGTATGCTCGATCAGACTCACCTTTTAGTTGGGAGAAATGCACCAACCTTTGTTTTGGCGCTGGGCGAGCACACATGGATGAAAAGTGGGACAGAAATTGTTGTCCCAATTGGGCGAAAGATGTGATAGACGCAGCTGGCAAAGTGGAAAACCATCTATGTGCCCGATCACCCAAAGTCATGGGGAATGATCGGCACTGTGTTGCGTCTGTGGCCCCCATCGCGATCATAAAATCTAAATACTTGCTGAGATGAACATGAGGGTCAGACTCAGCATCGAATATGGAAATTGGCGGTCGGGACTTCGCCACTTTCTCCTGTATTTTAGCCATCATGATAGTCGGTGACAACGGCGAACAGAGTATTGTGCTCGCTCGAGGGTGGCTTTTGGTCGCGGCCAGGTCGGCCTGTAAACCCTCGATGGCTTTTTGCATTTCCGCAATTTTTGTGGGGCCCGGCAGACTTGGATCGGTTGTTTCCCATCATGAGGACCCGGTGGGTCATGCTCGTGACGAGGCGATCCCTTTTCAAGTCCGTGCTTGACTGTCGATGATGGAGCGACGGACAATTTTGTTCCGCCGATTTTTTGTTGGCGTCGCGGATGATCATGAAGATCGAAGGTGCGGGCATTTTATTGGCTGTTCCTTTTCGGATCTGTTCGCCTATTATTGCCGATTCGGTCTTTGGCGGAGAGCCTCAAACGTCCAAATGCTGATGGTCTAGATCCTTGAGGTTGTTCGTCATCATACGTGTCATCGGTTTTTTTACTGGCCCGCTTCGCAATTTTCTTTTTAACTTGCTCGCTATCAGGTGTACGTGAGCGTCGCTCTTCATGATCTTGAGTTTCTAATTTGGCTAACTCTTTTTCGGCCCTCTCTTTCTGCGGCCAGTAGCAAAGAAAGTGATGGCCCTTGTTATGGTCACGGATCATTCGCAATATCCTCGAGATTGGTAATCTCCACTCCCTGATCTTTATGAGGCTAGCGTTGAGCCTCTTTCCGGTCATGAGATCGACTTTGCCCCGACCTCTCTGTTTGTGTATTCCTAGATTGAGGCATTTTTTTTTTTTTTCTGCCTCGGTTCACTAAGGGTTCGTGTATGGATTGGTTTTGGTGAAGTTACCCTCCTTCTAGCGCCAGTTGTCGCGAGTCATTTTTACGAAGAGTATTATGTGGCTAATTTGGTAACAACTCGCTAACAAAACATGCACGTGTACAATAAGCTGTAAATAAGATGAATTTGTTGACCCAGTTCGTCTGGAAATGACTACTCTGGGGGCATACCAAGCCAGGATGTGGTATTGCGAGCTTTACACGTACAATATTTGATACACCTTATGGAGATGAATCATTACAGATGAAGACAATTTTGAGAGTTCGCCTCCGGGTGCTAGGGTTTCTAATATGAATAAATGATCACTCATTTTTTTTTGTTCCTCACCTCTCAAGCGTGGGTATGACTTTCGGGGGATTTTTTTCTCAACCTCTCTCTTCTTCTTTTTTCTTCCTTTTATAGCACTCCGATAAGCATGAGCTGGGTTGGCAAGCATGAGCTGGAGACTTCGGGTCATGCAAGAATCCTGGTGATATCGCCGTGTTTCCAACTTCGTCTTCTAGATTGATCTTGGAACTTG
The DNA here is from genome assembly GCA_037126765.1 of Stenogyne calaminthoides. NCBI lineage: Eukaryota > Viridiplantae > Streptophyta > Magnoliopsida > Lamiales > Lamiaceae > Stenogyne > Stenogyne calaminthoides. The sequence continues at coordinate 5,142,148 of JBBCBC010000010.1, forward strand.
CTTGTCTGTAAGGTACTCTTTTGGTAGCCCAAATTAATCTTTTGTTCGGTTGGATGCTTTGTTCGCCTCTTTAACCATGTCAGTTTTATGCTGGAATATTGTCCTCTTCGAGCACATTGAGCCCTTAGGATGTTCGGGTCTTCGGGATATCTGAGTGTCGAGCACTCTGACCCTTCGGGAAATCTGGGCTGCGAACATACTGACCCTCAGGATATCTGAGGTCAGGATATCTGAGGTCTTCAGGATATCTGAACATACTGACCCTCAGGATATCTGAGGCTGCGAACATACTGACCCTCAGGATATCTGAGGTCAGGATATCTGAGGTCTTCAGGATATCCGAACATACTGACCCTCAGGATATCTGAGTATTTTAGCCGCCTGAGTCCTCAGATTTGCTTATGGCCTTCTTGACTTAGCTCATCCGATTCCTTCTTTCCTGACCTGAGTGGCGAATACTTGTCCATTGGGCATGATTATTTAAATATTACACATGTCGCTCTTACGTGTTCGATTAATCCTGAATTACTATATCGAACACAACACTTTCTAGTATAATCTCAACATTACAAATGTCATGAACTTGGTCATTACAAAAGGGAGTCCAAGACACAAGGGAATGAACCAAAGAAGAATGACAACTCAGCCAACGTTGCCACTGATGAGGACTCAGATGCATTGATTCTGAGTGTAAGCAGTCCATTGGAGTCGTGGGTGTTAGATTCTGGAGCATCGTTTCATTCGTGCAGCAGTGCTGATGTAATGGAGAAGTACACTTCCGGGAACTTTGGGAAGGTTTATCTAGCTGATGATGAGCCTCTGGAAATCAAAGGGAAGGGGAATGTTTGGATTAAGACACCAAATGAGACTGTGTTACAATTGAAAGATGTGAGACATATTCCTGGTTTGAAGAGGAATTTGATTTCAGTTGGGCAGCTTGATGATGAGGGCTACAAGGTGACTTTTGGGTGTAACTCGTGGAAAATATCCAAAGGTGTCATGGTAGTGGCTCGAGGAAAGAAAGAGGGAACGTTGTATATGACAGGCAACACCCGGGATAGCATTGCTCTTGCAAGTGAAAAGGGTAATGCAAATTTGTGGCATTATCGTCTAGGCCACATGAGTGAAAAAGGGATGAAAGTTATGTGCTCGAAGGGTAAACTGCCAGACCTCAAGACAGTTGACATTGGTTTGTGTGAGGACTGTGTATTCGGAAAACAGAAAAGGGTGAGTTTTTCGAAGGGAGGCAGAGCTTTGAAGAAGCAGAAGCTGGAGTTAATTCACAGTGATTTGTGGGGTCCAGCACCAGTGACATCCCTTGGTGGAGCATCATATTACATGACTTTCATTGACGACTCTACGAGGAAGGTATGGGTTTATTTCTTGAAAAATAAGTCTAATGCCTTTAATGCTTTCAGGAAATGGAAGGCCTTTGTAGAAACTGAGACGAGTCTCAAGGTGAAGTGTTTGAGATCTGATAATGGTGGAGACTACGAGCTCCGTGAGTTCAAAGAATTCTGTGAGGCGAATGGAATTTGAATGGAGAAAACCGTGAGAGGAACCCCACAGCAGAATGGCGTGGCAGAACGTATGAACAGGACCCTATGTGAACGTGCTAGAAGCATGAGATTGAAGTGTGGGCTGCCGAAGATGTTTTGGGCAGAGGCAGTTAACACAACAACTTACTTGATAAACAGAGGACCCTCAACTCCTTTGGAAAATGGCATACCAGAGGAGGCCTGGGCGGGAAAGGAGGTAAATCTGTCTTTTCTTCGAGTATTTGGGTGTGTTTCATATGTTCATGTTGATGCTATGAATAGAAGTAAATTAGATGCTAAATCTGTTAAGTGTGCGTTTGTTGGATATGGCGGTGATAAATTTGGCTATCAATTTTGGGATGAGGAAAACCGAAAGATAATTCGTAGTCGAGATGTCATATTTAATGAACAGATGATGTACAAAGACATGTTGGAGATATCCGAAGAAGGTGGTTCTGAGACTCAGGTTGTGGTGTTAGACATTTCAAACTCGGGTGGGAGCAAATGAGTTCTAGATGATCAGGTGATTGTTAAGGAAGAACCAAGTACACTACCACCAACAATTCCGCTGCGGAGATCTCCTGATAGGTATTCACCCTCCCTTCATTATTTATTGTTAACTGATGGTGGTGAACCTGAATGTTATGCAGAGGCCACACATAGTGAACAGGTGGACAAGTGGAAAATTGCAATGGATGATGAGATGAATTCATTGATGACCAACGGAACTTGGGAGCTAGTTGAGCTTCCTAAGGACAAGAAAGCACTGCATAACAAGTGGGTTTACAGAATAAAAGAGGAGGCTGATGGAAACAAACGCTACAAGGCAAGATTGGTTGTGAAGGGGTTTCAGCAGAAACATGGTATTGACTATACTGATGTTTTTACTCCAGTGGTGAAGCTAACTACCATTCAATTAGTTATGAGTCTGGTGGCTGCAGAAAATTTGGTGTTAGAACAGATGGACGTGAAAACTACCTTTCTTCATGGTGATTTAGATGAGGACATCTACATGAAGCAACCAGAGGGATACTTGTCTAAGGGGAATAGTGAGCTAGTTTGTAAATTGAAGGAGAGCTTGTATGGTCTGAAACAAGCTCCATTACAGTGGTACAAGAAGTTTGATGGGTTCATGCACGAGATTGAGATCAATAGGTGTGAGGCTGACCATTGCTGTTACTTCAAGAGGTATGATGATAGTTATATCATTTTGCTATTATATGTTGATGACATGTTGATAGCAGGCTCTAGTGCTCAGGAGGTGAGCAAATTGAAGGAAAAATTGTCTGAAAGGTTTGCTATGAAGGATCTTGGAGAGGCCAAGCAAATCTTAGGAATGTGAATCGATCGTGATAAGGTGGCAGGAAAGTTGTATCTTTCACAGGCTGAATACATAAAGAAAGTCTTTGAGAGATTTAGTATGGAAGATGCAAAGCCAGTTCGGGTCCCGTTGGAAAGTCAGTTCAAGCTATCCAACAAGGACTCACCTAGTAGCGAAGAGGAGCGGACCTACATGCAAAACACTCCGTATGCTTCAACAATTGGAAGTTTGATGTATGTCATGGTGTATACAAGACCAGATATTGCACAGGCGGTGGGAGTTGTTAGCCGGTTTATGGGCAATCCGGGTAAGCAGCATTGGGAGGCAGCGAAGTGGATCCTTAGATACTTGAGAGGTACTACTGAACAAGCTTTGTGCTTTGAGGGCAAAAGCGTTGGATTGGCAGGATATGTTGATGCAGACTTGACATCAAATGATCTCGACAAAAAGAGGAGTACTACAGGGTATGTGTTTACTTTTGGTGGTACAACAATCTTTTGGGCTTCTAAGTTGCAAAAGATCGTAGCTCAGTCCACTGCAGAAGCAGAGTACGTTGCAGTCACTGAGGCTAGTAAAGAAATAGTTTGGTTGCAGAATCTGTCGTGTGAGTTGGGGAAGGAGCAAAAGGATAGTATTCTGTATAGTGACAGTCAGAGTGTTATTCACTTGGCAAAGAATTCGGCCTTTCACTCGAGGATGAAGCACATCGAGTTGAGGTATCATTATATTCGTTACCTCATTGAGCACAAGATCTTACAGCTGATGAAGATCCGGGGAAGTGAGAATCCTGCTGACATGTTGACTAAGGTTGTGACCTTAGAGAAGTTGAAGTTATGCATGACTTCAACTGGCCTTGGAAACTGAGCATAAGGCCTGACACTACTACCAGTGAGAGAGACCGTTGAAACGGAGGAGACAAGTTACAGTTGGAGTCAGTCTCCAGGTGGAAGATTGTTGGGTTGTGGAGACTGGGTGCAGCGCTGAGGAGGCGCTCGAGCAAGTAAGGTGGTCGAGCAGAACCGCTCGACCAAAGCCCCTGGTCGAGCGGTTCCGGAAGCCTGGACGCGGAATTAGGGCTTCGGCCCAGCCTTTTATATAAATACTTTTGACTCATTGTATTTGTCTCTTGTACGAAAATAACACACGAAATAGTAAATTTCCTGGCTTGGTAGTGCCCCCAGACGTAGTCATTCCTGACGAACTGGGTAACCAAATTGTTTGTTCCTTAATTCCTGTTTATATTATTTTCTCAATAATTGCTGTTTAAATCCTAACATGATGTGCCGTCACTGCATATTTTCTTGACATAAAAATTTTCAGTTTTTCGATGAGGTTTCATCCCTCTCCGTTTTTTGACTCAAAGACAAAACATTAACCTCCGCAAATACCACTATCCATGAACGACCTGATTTACTATCTAACTTCCCATATTTCGAATAAAAACAACACACCCATCTATAACACGACGCAGACATCGAAGGTATATATGCCTCCATTCATGGCATTACTAACTGATGCGATGGTAAAATGCACCTCTAATCTTTATATATATAACTGAACAGTGCTTAAAGGAAATTAAAGAAGAGCTTCAAAAAAATTTCGATTTTTTTACGGATTAAAATACTAAGTTGTTTAATACTAAGTTTTAACATAAATTACACGGTGATTAGAGGGTCGGTTGTACGATTCGAAAGTATGTCGATGATCTATGCTACGAGAGGATTGTAGGAATGGTTGAAGTTGAATAATCGGCATATCGGAAAGTGATGACGGCGAATGGTTAAGTAGGACGTATGAGTTTTGTATATGAGCTGAGAAAGGAAGGAATGGTTTGTGAAGGCTTACCTGCTGCAATAGGCTAGAGTGTGTGTTGTTCCTGACTGATAAAACTCCTATTTATAGCAAAATTACTACAATTGTAATTATTACCCTATAAGCCTAACTCATGAGACACAATCAATTTTTTTTATATAAACTTGTGGTAAAGATTTTATAATGAAGACAACCAATCTTTTAAGCGTGCCTTTCAAGTACTACATCCTTCATAAATCTGCCTATGTAATTTTTATCAAGTACATATACACGTATCTAAGCTGCAAGAGTGTAATACACATATGAGCTGTGGTTAGTATATATCCACACATATATATTTTTAACTATAGTAATACATATGAATACATATTGATAGTAATAATATATATGAGGCACACTTGCGTGAGATCGTCTCACGGTGAGACGGAATGTAATTTGAGCATTGACGCTTTAACACTTTGGAAGGGGTGGGTGTTAATTGTGCTAAATTGTATTCTGTTTCATGCATGAGACCGTCTCATACGAGTTTTTGTCAATATATATTAGTTTAGTTATTCTAGTTATATGCTTGAGTAATTAATATTATATATACATGTATTTAATTGATAAATAAAATTTATACGTTTTATTTTGGGGTGTTATATGTTAAAACACTACGTAATAAGAACTGAATTATGTAATTAATTTATTATTTTTAAACCTTGATTTTAATTTACAAATATTTAATTGAGGGGAACTCAACTAAAATGCCAAGGTGGAAGACCAAAGATCAACTTAGATTGATTGAAAGCAGTCACCTTTTATTAGTACATGTTGCAGTTTGTTAAAAAAAAAAGTATATATTGTAATTGTAAAAAAAAAAATTGTAATTTGTAATTATCCTTAATTTCGTCAAGTGTGATGCCAATGTTTTTGGCTCACACCTTTGCTCGCGAGTCTCGATTTTATGAGAGTCATAATAATTGATTGATCCATTGAACTTTATGGCTGGACTCCCTATTTCGACTTGCAATCTATCCCCTTCCCCTGTATTACTAATAGGGAGTTTTTTTGTATGATGTGTCGTTTTGTGGTTGAATTGAACGATGTGTCGAATTCTTATAAAGTTTATCCAAGTGTCAGGAAATTATTGAGTTGATTAAAAATAGTTATGATGATGTGTTAATAATTAATGAGTATAGAGTATCAATTATTAATTTTAATATTTTAAAAAATAAATGGGAAATATTTTGAGTGAAAGATTTGACTAATTTAATTGTTTCCTAAACATATGCTCATAATTGGTTTAAAAAAACTACTCATAATATGTAATGAGTATTGAGTATCAATTATTAATTTTAATATTTTAAAAATAGAATAAAGGGAAAATAGTTTGATAGAAAGATTTGATTAATTTAATTGTTTCCTAAAAATCTGTTCATAATTGGTTTTCAAAATAAAAAATGCTCATAATATATAATTGTTGATTTTCGATTAACTAATCTTCGAAAATTGAGTTAGAAGTTTAGTACAAAATTTTGAAAAAAAATGTACACTCTATTCTATTTTTTTTGTAATTAGGATTGAGGTGATAAAAAATTTCAGATCACGGTTAAAAATTAATTTGACATATATGCTTTTACTTGTGCCTAGAGTTTTCTTCAATTGTATATAAATTTCGGATGTCTTTAGTTTTTCTTTTTTTTGTAGGGCTATTATTCGTCTTCAGTTTGCCAACATGTAGTCGTCTTTACCAGTATGTCTATATTCTCTATCGTCGTTTATGCATGAGAATTTGTGGTAATTGGTTATTTTTCCTGCATTATTTTATTTTGTGTTGTGATCAACATAATTTATTCATAATGATTGATTAGTTGATTTACGGTTTAGGCAAGCAAAGGCATTTGCAATTTGTGTTGTGTACAAATGTTATCAATGAGTTTGTTGATTTAGCTTTTTATTGTTCTCTGATTGATGTTGTAGCTTTATAGTGTCATTTATGCATTTATGTACAAGTTGGCACGAATTGTTATAGCACAAAGTGTTTAGTAGGTTTCTCTATATTCTCTTTCACCTTTTATTAACTCCATATAACATATTCATGGTAATTCATCATTTTTTAATTAATTTTTTCTTTAAGACTATTTTCAATTGAGCCTTTTTTGTTTACATTTTTATTTTATTGCGATTTTTATAACATAATTCACAGTTGTTTGTTTTACCAACCCACTACCTATTTCAAGTGGTTTATGAGGGGATTCCATTTTTGATTGTGCAGACTGTAGCCAAATTGACATGTCAGTTTTTATATCAACTGAGGGGGGTAAGTTATGCTTCTTGATCAAGAGTTTAATGCATTATTATAACATCATAATTTTTTTTTGAGGGAATTGTGATTACAATGTATATATAGCTACTAATTTTTATTCATTTAATCTTTGAATGTATTATTTTTAAAAATGGAAAATTGCATTGTGGCACTGCTGATGCACAGGATCTTGCAAAACTGCACTGGAACCTTTGCACTCGGATATCGAGACCAAACAAGTTATTCCATGTCATTACCATTTTTTGCTTTTTCTAAAATTCCCACTGCAAAACTATATTGGAACAAACCGAGGTATTCCCAAATTGAAGTTCCCACTGCAATCAATAGGGAATTTTGAACATAGAAGGAATATAGCTATGTACTACAGGGAGGAGGTTTATTCATTTGGTAGAAGCAAAAAAAATCTTACTTGATGTATAACTATAAGGTGATAAATCTTTGTTGAAGTTTAATCAATTTTCTCAATGTTGAGTGAACAAATTATGTTGTAATGTAGGTTTACTTTTGGGCAGTCATAATAGTGTTATACCATTTCTACTTTTGACCTAATTCTAAGGTAGTACATTAGTTCATAAATTGTTGTGATGAATTTTTTTAGTGTGATGATTTTTTTTTATATGTTTATAGTTCTAAATTTTGAGCATGCATGTAGTTAAATATGTGCTAAATGATGAATTGCAAATGGTTGATTTGAATCTTGGCAATCACCAAAGGTGGTATTGAAATTTGGAAGTAAATGCATGATATGAATAAATGAAAATAATTACAAATTTTAAGAAAGACAAACACATTAGATTATTAGTCAAACATCTCTTGAGAAGAGGAGAAGAATATATTTATAGGACAAGTATATATGTTAGTTAATTATAACTTTTTTAACAGTTAATTATATATAACTTAACTATATATTAATTTCAATTTTTTTTTATTTTGTCATTCATTCAGTATATAAGGGTAGAAATGAATTGAATTATCTTTTTGAGACGGGAGAGTAGTTTTTTACCTTCCAAGTTTTAACATAATTTATAAATTGCAGTGGTAACTATTGAATTTTTTATTTTTTTTATTTTTTTAATTAAGGTATAAAAAAATACCCCCTCCGTCCCGCACTCGATTGACCATTTACTGTTTGGGTGGTATTTAATGTTAGAGTTGTTTGTTGTATTTGAGGAGATAAAATGATTTTTAGTTGAGTGTATTGTAGACACTTAAATGAGAGGATAAAATTAAAATATTTTATTTAAATATATGTGCCCTTAAGCACCAAATATATTAAGTTATTTGATAAAAAAATTATATTTAAACAATTCATTTAAATTAAAATAATAATATATGTGATCAATAAAATTAATATTTAAATTTCCGTTTAATACACGGGCCCTACACTAGTAAATATATAAAAGTAGAGGTGAGGAAAGAGAAGACAATTTTTGTTGGAGCGAGTGTAACTCCATTTGCTTTGTGATGTAGGGGTGACTCTCTCTCTCCAAAAAAGTGAGTGATTTTACTTTACCAATCATTATTTTTCCTTTTCTTTCTTACTAATTTTCACTATCAATTTCAAAATTCAATTTTCAACACATTATACAGTAAATTAGTTTTCTTTTATAAATATTTTATTTAAGATTTATATTACACGTATAAAAATAAAATTCAAATAAAAAATATATATTATATAATTATTGATATTTTATGTGAGTTGAACTTAAATACTTTATTTTATATCATTTTATAAACCTTACTAATTTTCATAAGATAAGTTTTGTTAAATTTTAATATAATTTTACAAACCTTAATATTATGATGAATTTAGTAGATAATTAAAATTATATATTTAATTAAAATAAATTATGAGCCACTCATAAATTATATATTTTTCATATGTTTATGAAAAGTAAGCAAAATAAAAATTAAGAAAAATCAATTGGTAGTTAAAAAAAAATTCGGCTATATTTAGCATCTCACATTATATTATTTTATATTAAAATTTATTATACTAGATTATTGCCCGTGCAATGCACGGGCCTAATGTAAATCTCTACAACAAAAAAGGATCTCGGCCTAAAATACATTCATGTTTTTGTTTTTAATTTGCAAGTAGATAAAAAAAAATACATAAATCCAATCTCACAACGTCCCATTCTCCAAGTATCGAAATTCCCAATAGAATTAAAGTCTAGAATCTCTAAGTTTCACGACATATTTCAATCTCTCATCAGATATCGATATCCTCATATCCGGGCTTCCTACAAAATATACATCAATATCACATTATAACATCAAATAAATGAAAAAAAATTAATAACTACCAATCCAATCAGTTTTAAATTAACAAAAACAAAATGTACAAACTGATAAGCCAAGGTTAAGGATTATCACTGAAATGGAATAATTACGAATTTATAAAGCTATCATCCTCTTCAACTTCTATATGACCCACTAACATAGTTATAACATTATTTACCTTGAGTTTCTTAGTTGTTAAGATATTCAATTTTTCAGTAGAATCTCTCTGCAAAATCAGGAATTATCAAAATATCAATTTCAACTTGAAAAATTATCCATCCATATTAAAGACTAACCCTATCATGTTTGAGAAACTATATGTTAGACTTTTTTTTTTGTTTTTACAGGTATATGTTAGACTAATTAATCATGAGACGTATTTGCAGGAATCCAAACTCACACCCACCCCTATGTCTTTTGTTTTAAACACCCCTGCCACCAATGAAGCTCACTGGTACCTCATTGTTTGGTCATTCTAATCAACGTCATGCACCAGTGTTGTCCACCGTTCTCTGTCTTCTATTGTCTCCATATTCATCCCAAACACGGGGCCCTTCTAGCCGCAGGCGCCAGGATCAGAAAATTTGTCATCCCCGTACTAATACTGATGGGCCTCGTCTTCTGAATGAAGTAGCAGATATCTGCAACCCTTCGACTGAAAGTCTTTTACTTTTCTTTATCCTTCTCTCTTTTCCCTCTTTCTTTCTCTCTTGAGAGTTAAATTTAGGGTATATTCTGTAAATCAGAGTAAATAATTAGAGAAAAAGGCAAGATTTAACAAATACCACACTTTGTGGTGAAAGGGTCTTTAGACAAACACAAACTCCTAGACTATTTCCTATCTTCAAACAATAATATATATATACACTAAAAAATTTAAACAATAAATGAAGACAAAAAACATAGCATTCCATTAAAGTGATTAATACAAACAATATCAGTGTAATACTAATACATAAAAGCATGTCCTGTCAAAAAATAAATAAATAAAAGCATGGCATCATGCTGTAATTGCCTCTGCCGTGGTGTTTAACCCACTAACAAAATTCAAGATTCTAAATTATGAGCTTTCAAATTACTATCCCCATCACATCATTATACTAATTAAATAAACAACACAACACAACAAAAGAAAATACACAACTTTAGCCTTTAATTAGTCACCAACTTAAGAGATTGAGAAAAAAAAGGAACAAAAAAAAAAATTAAACTTAACTCCTATTACTATTATAAACGTAGTAGCTACCTGGTTACTCGTCATCTCATGAGCTAGCTCAGCAAAGTATTCACCACTTATAACTGAGATTGTAGATGACCAACCACGCCTAATCATCTCTGCTTAAACTGAAGGACTAAATACAGGCTGCATATTATAAATAGAAAAACATTTTGAGACTAATTCACTACCATATTAATTCATAATAAATTGGAAAGAAATCATGGCAATAACAAAACACACAACCTGAGTATCAAGAAGTATGATCAATTATGAGGAACCTCTAGGTTTGATTCCTACTGTACAATGCCAAGCCAACATTCCTGCAAACAAACATTCAACCATCTTTCTCATGTACATAAACCATATACAACCTAATGCATCTTCAAGACATATACTCCTAAAAGAGAACATTCTATTTGAGCAAATTAAACCTTTCAGGCTACTAAACATTTCAATTTAGTGTATCTACATCCATGTGATGAATAATCAAATCCATAAATTTTATTCAAAATGGTTGTTCTTTGCCACCCCTGGTAGATCAATAACACCCACCACGTAACTTAGTGTTATCCATTAAAAACTGCACAATCAAACCTAGATTAATAACAATAGTGATAGTAATAATTATAAAATTTAATGAAAGTGAAGGAAATCAATCTCACAACTACAATTTGAGAGAGTGCATCAGGGGCCACATTGCTAACCAACTGGGAATTGACCTGCAATAAAAAAATAAGTCTAATTATTATTTGACATTTTACAATAATATGAAAAAATTATTGATTTTCTAAAATGATTCTTGAATGAAGTTTCACTGGAGCTACATGCACATGAATGGCATGCCAAATTATATAAGTCATTGGGGAACAATTTTCCACTTACAATAGATTAACAAAAGAAAGTTGTCAGATCTTGGAGACTTGCGCACTGGCTTGCTGCTTCTTCGCCTCTTCGCCAGTCGTGGATTTAAGGAATTTTTTTATTTTATTCCTTCAGTATTACTGGGCTTCTTCGGGCTGCTTCTTCGCCTCCTCCGCTTGAGTCAGATTAAAATTTTTAAGGTAATTTTTTTTCTTCAAGCTTCACATTTGACCCAAAAGTTCAGTAATTATAGCACACAACGTTCTCCCACTTTAAACCTCCCATCAGTTTCGAATTGAGGTCTTTTCACCTAGGCAAGAATCTGCAAACATGATCATTTAGAAAGCACAATTTACATATCAACATCTTTTTTATACCATTTCCATCCAACAGGCTGAAGTATCTATAGCTCCTTCCACTCATATCATTTTTCATCATATGCATAAATCGTGCCTTGAATTTCCATAAGGAATAATTATTTCCCACCTTTTAAATTTTGAAGACTTAATTGAGAAAAATAAAGACAAAAACTCATATGAGACGGTCTCATGCATGAGACCGGGTACAACTTAGCACAAATCATACCTACCCCTTCCAAAGTGTTAAAGCGTCAATGCCCAACTTATGTCCGTCTCACCATGAGACGCTCTCATGCAAGTTTCCCTCAAAATAATATGTATGGGTCTAACACTATATAAATACGTGCCCAATTTTGCAAGTTACTCCGAAAAGTTTCTATGAATCTTAAGGCCTGTTTGCAAACTCAATGTAAAAGGTAGAATCACTTATTTTTTTGAAAAGTTATCTCTAACATAGTTATATCTATTTTGTTTTTGACTTAGTTATATCTATATATGCTTATTGTGAAACCGGTTCCAAAACCTTGCAACCACAAAACAAAGAAAATGAAATTAAAATCATCTGTAACTCATCTCTTGTAGCTTTATTCAAATGCTTCAACAAAATAATGACTTTCACTCCTCCATTAATACCCAATCCAAAGAACCAAAAAGGCAAATACCTTTCCAAACAAACATACAATTACCGAATTAAAATAAATAAAATCTCAAAAGTGCAATTGAGTAATGAGCAATTATCCTGAAAGCTCGTCGCTTAATTTCTTAAGTTTGATATGCCAGTGCTCCCATCCTTCTTCTTATAAGAATGCCATTTCTGAAAGAAATGAGAAAAGACGAGGAAAACAGAAAAATTAAACTAAAACAAAAATAAGGTTACTAATAGCCAAGATCAAAAATCGTATATGGATTATGATGCACCAATTCTTAACAGCTAGACATATATAACTGGAACGAATAGTTTCATTTGGTAATCAACTTCTAAAATCTTGTTATAATCCAGAACAATGAACAATAAAACTGAAATCAAATCAACCAGGTCAAGCAAATTGAAATCCATAATTAGTAGAATACTAACATTTTCATGATCTAAGTGTCACAAAGTTTGATCCTCTTTGCATCCATATAATTGTCGAAAGCAGTCACAATCTTCTTGAATTTGTATATTCACCAATAAGTATAAACAAATTTAAAAAATCCAGAAAAATATCAAAAGTAACAGTCAATTACTGATGAAACGCGAGCAGTTCCGACTACATACACATCGGGCGCCATTCTTCACTAAATCTCTCACGTTTCCAACCAAATACACATCACAGAGGTCACAATCCACCGCCGACTCGCACGTGAGAGGGGAGACTTCAAAATCACATGATATTTTTCAAGCTTTCAAATTGCACCTATGATTTCATAATAGGGGGTGCTGCTAATTAAGTTCAAAGAGACATACCCAGAAAGGATTTGTGTAAAGAATAAAAGATTACTATTATTGGCTTACTCAAGGGAGCGAGCGTGACAGAAGTGGAAGAGTTTGTAGATCCCATCAACATACACGCGGCGTCAGTTTGGCTCTGCTCCACCTATAAACCACCACCGCTCTCTTCGAAATGAAGCCTCAGTGGCGGATGAGCTCTTCGGAATTCCATACACAAAAAATAATGGGCAATTTTAGCATTCAAATACTCCAAGAAGACGTGAATCCCCTTTCTTTTAGACAGGAAACCCTAATCCCTATATTTAATCTGCCACAGATTTTGCCATAGCAATGATAGACCAAAATCTTTTACCCGTACAGTGGTGATGACGTGATTGAACGTTTGTGCTTGAGGATGGAGATGAAAATATCACTGAGATGAAGGCACATTTGAGAGAGGAGAACGTCGCTTCTATTTCCCGTGCTTGAAATTGAAAATAATAAATACCTTAAAAGAAATTGAAAATAATAAATAGAAACATGAATAGGGGTGGCTGTTGGGTTTTAAATAAAATAATATTGAGACTTAAGTTAAGAGAACGTCGCTTTTATTAATTTAAAAAATACACGTGTCATCAATTTAAGATATACACTTGGCAACAAGAAAGCATTGACACTTGGCTGTAAATTAAGGGCGACACTTGACAGTTTTTTAGGAGGTGCATCCTCTTTTTATAATATAAGATTTCTTCTGTGCATTGTGATCTAATAATATAAGACTCTATTTGGATGTATAGGGAGGATTTGAAATGAATGAATTTGTTAAATAATAAATGTAAGAATGCATATATTTCAAATCAATGAATTGTTAAGAGATTAAAGAAAAAGGAAGAGAGTGAAGGGTGGAGAGAGAGGGAAAGCGGTAGAGAGGAGTAGATTTCAAATGATATGAATTTAATGAGAATTTGAAATCCCTCAATTTTAAACTAAACTCAAATATAATTATTTGTAAATTAATTTAACTCAAGTAAATAGAGTGATGATTTGTGGGTAAAATCCACGGATTTTAAATCCATCCCTCCAAACGAGAGAAACAAAGTTTTTTGGTCCCATAATTTATGTACTGTCCATTTTTCGTCCTAAAAAATTTTAATGTTCAATTTTAGTCCCATAATTAAATCGATTGTCCAATTTGGTCCCAGTTTTATCGAAAAATTGGAAAAAATGTCATTTTCTGTCTTATGCAAGTCACGTGCCAGTAAAATTTAGTAGTTCTTACATTTATAGATTTTTAATTTTAGTTTTGATTAAATTTGTTGTGTTGGGATATTTTAGTTTTGATGAATTATGCCAAAACATTATCAACTTGTGTTGTTGAAGCTGATTTACAGATAACAAGTTGAGGGGGAACGAGAGAACAAATTGAGGGGGAACTCACGTAAATCGGGGCGTAGATGATCGAGATCGACGAGGAAGGCAGAGACGAGACTGATCGAGATCAGATGAGTAAGATGAGTTCCGGAGTTAACTGATGAGCTGAGCAAAATCAGAAGAGATGAAAAGCTAAAGCGGTGATCGAAGATCGATGACCGGATGACCGATCGGATGATCAGAACATACCGATCGGATGATCGGAAGAACAACGGTCGAGTGATATGGTGATCGAAGAGCTAAAAAAGATCGATCGAAAGAAACCCACCGGAAGATCGGAAGAAAGGTTGCGGATCGGAAGAGGAGCAGATGAGATCGGGTCGAGATCGGGGCGTGATCGAGATCGAGATATGAAGATGAAAGCGGATGATCAAGATCGGGACGTGATTGAGATCGGATGTGCTAAACCGATATGCTAAACCTAATGTCTTGACTGATGCTATCCCGAGATATTGATCCGAAGATGTGTTGATCCGATCAACGAGCCGAATCGGATCGACAAAAAGAAGAAATCGATAGCTCGAGTCAAAGTGACTGAAGGTCGATGTCTCGAATTTAGAGAATCGAACTCGGTCACTGAAAGTGTCAAGATGCCCGATCGGACAAAGGTCCGCCAAGAGCTAGTCTCGAATCAAGTATCCCGAGGCTCGGATAAACCGAGGCTCGGATGAGAAATCTGAGACTCGGATAAACCCGAAGACTCATATAGAATCAAGACTCGATTATGTCTTTGAATTTGAGACTCAGAGAATCTGAATGATTCCAAGGCGAGGAATCGAGGAATATTTAGATTAGAATCACCGACGTGGACCAATGAGAGGAAGACAATTTCAACAGACTTACAAGAATAGTATGGATTTGAATGTGATTCTCTCCAACGGTAACATTCAAATCCACACTATAAATACAAGTTCTTCCATCAAATTAAGGTGGAAAAATGAGTGAAACATCCTTCAAGCAAAATCATCTAGCATTCCCACCATAGAACACTGAGCAAGAAATACACGCATATATTCAAAGAGTGTTCTAGAACCCAATTTAAGCAACCCAAGATGTATCCTAAGCTTAGAGAGATTTTCCCAACCTTAGCATTGAGGTTAAACAAATGTAAGGGAAAATCTCACCATAGTTGGAAACCAAACAAACCTTACCCAAACTAGTTGGTCGGATAAGTTTGTAGGTGAGTGTGAACTCGGTAAACATCTAACAATCCCGAAAGGGAGGGTAGGCAATCCCGAGTGAGGGTGATAAGTCCCGTTGGAGTGTGAACTTCGGTAAAACATCGTAAGCAATCCCGTGGAGGGTGATAAGTCCCGTTTGAGTGAGAGCTCGTTAAATATCTAGAGGCGAACCCGAGAGGGTGATAAGTCCAGTTGGAAGGAATTTCCCTAGGAACAGAGAGAGTGGATGAAGGAGCTTGAGTCTCCGAACCACTATACATTGTTGTGTTGTTTACTGCTTTATGTTCTTATATTGTCATATGCATTCGATTATAAGCAAAACACAACACATGAGCTTAAAAAGATAAAAAATGGAAACACTCTGCCCTCTCCCCTGTTTTATATGCATCGAACTTCATGTTTTGCTTCCGCACGCGCAATATGGGTTTTTCAAAATCGGGACCATCAATTGGTATCAGAGCAGGAGTTCAAACGGTTCACTAATTTTAAAGTAACCACCTGAACTGATCTCTTTAAAAGAAAACCCGTTTCTTTAAAAATGCATATATTCTAATATTTTGGCCTCATTATCAAAAAGGGGGAAATTGTTGGGATATTTTAGTTTTGATGAATTATGCCAAAACATTATCAACTTGTGTTGTTGAAGTTGATTTACAGATAACAAGTTGAGGGGGAACGAGAGAACAAATTGAGGGGGAACTCAATAAATCGGGGCGATAGATGATCGAGATCAGATGAGGCTGCAGACGAGACTGATCGAGATCGATGAGTAAGATGAGTTCCGAGTTAAGCCGATGAGCCCGAGCAAAATCAAAAAGAGAAGAAAAAGCTAAGCCACCGATCGTAAGATCGATGACAGAAACAGACTGATCGATGATCGGAAGAACGCGATATGGTGATCGAAGAGCTAAGCAAGGCGATCGAAAAGAAAGCGACCGGAAGATCGAGAGAAGGTTACGCAGTCGGAAGAGGAGGAGATGAGATCGACGAGATCGGCGGATCGAGATCAGATATGAAGATGAGCGGATGATCAAGACCGACGGATTGAGATCGGATAGCTAAACCGATATGCTAAACCAAAGGTACTGACCTGATGCTATCCTGAGATATTGATCTGAAGATGTGTTGATCTGATCAGTCGAGCTGATCAGATCAGGCAAAAAAGAAATCAGATAGCCTGAGTCAAAGTGACCTGAAGGTCAGGATGTCTGAATTCAGAGAACCGAACTCGGTCGGCTGAAAGTGTCAAGATGCTCGATCGACAAGGTCCATTTGAAGAACGGTATCTTTGAATCAAGTATCCTGAGGCTCAGATAAACCTGAGGCTCAGATGAGAAATCTGAGACTCAGATAAACCTGAAAATTCATATAGAACTGAAGACTCAGTATGTCTCTGAAGACACTGAGACTCGAGAGAATCTGAATGATTCCAAGGCGAGGAATCGAGGAATATAGCCGATTAGAATCACCGACGTGGACCAATGAGAGGAAGACAACCAGCCTGAAGAAGCTGTTGTACTTACAAGAATAGTATGGATTTGAATGTGATTCTCTCCAACGGTAACATTCAAATCCACATTATAAATACAAGTTCTTCCATCAAATTAAGGTGGAAAAATGTGTGAAACATCCTTCAAGCCAAATCATCTAAAGATTCCCACCATAGAACACCGAGCAAGAAATACACGATATATTCAAAGAGTGTTCTAGAACCCAATCTAAGCAACCCACGATGTATCCTAGCTTAGAGAGATTTTTCCCAACCTTAGCATTGAGGCTAAACAAATGTAAGGGAAAATCTCACCATAGTTGAAACCAAACAAACCTTACCCAAACCAGGTTGGTCGGATAAGTTTGTAGGTAAGTGTGAACTTCGGTAAACATCTAAAGCAATCCCGAAAGGGAGGGTAGGCAATCCCGAGTGAGGGTGATAAGTCCCGTTGGAGTGTGAACTCCATTAAACATCGTAAGCAATCCCGTGGAGGGTGATAAGTCCCGTTTGAGTGAGAGAGTAAAATATCTAGAGGCGAACCCGAGAGGGTGATAAGTCGATTGGAAGGAATTTCCAAGAAGCAGGGAGAGTGGATGTAGGAGCTTGAGTCTCGAACCACTATACATTGTTGTGTTGTTTACTGCTTTATGTTCTTATATTGTCATATGCATTCGATTATAAGCAAAACACAACACATTAGCTTTAAAAGATAAAAATTGGAAACACTCTGCCCTCTCCCCTGTTTTATATGCATCGAACTTCATGTTTTGCTTCCGCACGCACAAAATGGGTTTTTCAAAATCGGGACCATCAATTGGTATCAGAGCAGGAGTTCAAACGGTTCACTAATTTTAAAGTAACCATCTGAATTGATCTCTTTAAAAGAAAACCCGTTTCTTTAAAAATGCATATATTCTAATGTTTTGGCGTCATTATCAAAATGGGGGAAATTGTTGGGATATTTTAGTTTTGATGAATTATGCCAAAACATTATCAACTTGTGTTGTTGAAGCTGATTTACATATAACAAGTTGAGGGGGAACGAGAGAACAAATTGAGGGGGAACTCATTTAAATCGGGCGTAGATGATCGAGATCGAGCGATTTAGGTCAGAGATTTAGACGAGATCGAGATCGATGAGTAAGATGAGTTCGGAGTTAATCGGATGAGCCGAAAGCAAAATCGTAAGAAGAAGAAAAAAAGCTAAGCCGCCTAATCAAGAAGATCGATGACCAAATGACCGATCGGATGACGAATATACCCGATCGATGATCGTAAGAGCAACTCCATCGAAGAGCTAAGCAAGCCGCCGATCGAAAAAACCGACCGGAAGATCGAAGAGAAGGTTGCGGTCGAAGAGGAGCAGGATTTAGACCGGACGAGATCGACGTGATCGAGATCGATATGAAGATGAGCGAGATGATCAAGATCGAGGCGTGATTGAGATCGAGATGTGCTAAACCGATATTTAAACCTAATGTAATCGATCGATGCTATCCCCGAGATATTGATTTGAAGATGTGTTGACCGGTCGAATTTGATCGATCGTGCAAAGAAGAAACCTTTGAAATAAGTGGACACGAAGGTCGAGGATATACGATTCAGAGAATCGAACTCGGGTTAGCCGAATGTCGATATACTGATCGACAAAGGTAAAAAGATTAATTGAATCAAGTATCCTGAGGGTTCGATAAACCGAGGCTCGGGGATGAAAATCGAGACTCGGATAAACCTCAAGACTCATATAAATCAAGACTCAAGTATGTCTCTCAAGACACCGAGACTCGAGAGAATCTGAATGATTCCAAGGCGAGGAATCCGAGGAATATAGCCGATTAGAATCACGTGGACGATAAGAGGAAGACAACCGGTCCGAAGAAGCCAGACTTACAAGAATAGTATGGATTTGAATGTGATTCTCTCCAACGGTAACATTCAAATCCACATTATAAATACAAGTTCTTCCATCAAATTAAGGTGGAAAAATGCGTGAAACATCCTTCAAGCCAAATCATCTAGCATTCCCACCATAGAACACTGAGCAAGAAATACACGCATATATTCAAAGAATGTTCTAGAACCCAATCTAAGCAACCCACGATGTATCCTAAGCTTAGAGAGATTTTTCCAACCTTAAGATTGAAATTTAAACAAATGTAAGGGAAAATCTCACCATAGTTGAAAACTAAACAAACCTTACCCAAACCGGTTGGTCGGATAAGTTTGTAGGTGAGTGTGAATTTCCAGAACATCTAAGAATCCCTAGAAAGGGAGGGTAGGCAATCCTGAGTGAGGGTGATAAGTCCCGTTGGAGTGTGAACTCGATAAACATCTGTAGGCAATCCCGTGGAGGGTGATAAGTCCCATTTGAGTGAGAGCTCGTAAAATATCTAGAGGCGAACCCGAGAGGGTGATAAGTCCAGTTGGAAGGAATTTCCTTAGGAACAGGGAGAGTGGATGTAGGAGCTTGAGTCTCCGAACCACTATACATTGTTGTGTTGTTTACTGCTTTATGTTCTTATATTGTCATATGCATTCGATTATAAGCAAAACACAACACATTAGCTTAAAAAGATAAAAATTGGAAACACTCTGCCCTCTCCCCTGTTTTATATGCATCGAACTTCATGTTTTTCTTCCGCACGCGCAAAATGGGTTTTTCAAAATCGGGACCATCATGTTGGATTATTTACACATATGTAGCTTAATTAATTAAAAAACGTAAAAAAAAAGAAAAAGTTAGCATTCACATCATCGATGGTATAGGAAACCTCCAAATTATACCGACATGTGACTTACATGTGGTCGTAACGTCATTGAGGATATAGGAAACCTCCAAATTATACCGACATATGACTTACATGTGGTCGTAACGACATTGTTTGCGATTTTTCAGTAAAAATTGGACCAAAATTGGACAATCAATTTAGTTATGAGACCAAAATTAGACAATTAATTTTTTTAGGACGAAAAATAAACCGTAGATAAGTTATGAGACAAAAAAATTCTCCCCCCCCACCCACCCACCCACCCACAAACGAACGGAGCCTAAGGCTCCATTTGGATTAATATATTTAAAATTCATAGATTTCACACACAAATTATCACTCTCCAATGAATTTATAAATACTTAGATTTGAGAGTCTAGTTGAAAATTGAGAGATTTCAAATCTTCATCAAAACCTAATTATTTGTGAAATCCCCTCGTCTCTACCCAATCCCCTTATCCTCCTTCACTCTCTTCCCTAAACTCTCAAATCTAGATAGTTATAAATTTATTGGAGAGTAAAAAATTTATGTGAAATCAAAAAATTTCTAAATTCATCCATACAAATAGAGCCTAATTATTTCTGCGGTCGAAAAAAAAGAAAGAATCGGTCCAACCCCCGTCTTTCAGATATTTCCTTGTCCAACTCTCCTGCTCTCCCAACTCGATTTTTTCCACTCATCAATAATCTCAACTCCCTCCTTGAATGGCGACATCCTCAATCATCTCTCTCTTCCTTCTCTCTCTCCTCGCCTTCTCCATCTCGTGCCAGGGCCTCACCACAGCCCACGATGAATTGATCAAATACGGCTTCCCAATCGGCCTTCTTCCCTCCAACGTCCAGTCCTACACCCTCAATCGCACTTCCGGCCATTTCTCTATCAGTCTCGGTGATTCATGCCGCGTGACGCTGCCGCCGGACAACTACATCGCAACCTACTCCCCCAAAATCACCGGAAAGATAGTTGATAATCGAATTGGGGACCTTGACGGAATCAGCGTTAGGGCTTTCTTCAAGTGGTGGGGAATCACCGGCATCAGATCCAGCGGCCGCGATCTGGTCTTTGAGGTCGGCGTGGTCACTGCTAAGTATCCGTCTAAGAATTTCGACAAATCTCCTCCCTGTGAGGGCAACCGCTCTACCTCTTAATTAAGGTTCGTGTTTTCCATCTTTTTAATTGAGTCTGTTTCCTAATGCTACATGAATTCACTATTGTAATTGCTGCTACAACCATGTTTTATTGTTTAGAGATTAGGGTTAGCATGAGCCCTAGAAATTTGTTTGAAAAAATTCATGGCGTCATTCGTTTATGTGTGTGCTTATTTTTGCATGAAGACGTGTCTCTACAGTTGATTTTGCTTAAGTTGCAACGACTTTGTGCTATTTGGTTTAAGTATTTTTAAATATTTGGAGACTTTACTTGGAGCTGCTATAGGGTCTGATAGGGATGGCTGAAAAGCTAAAAGCCTAGAGAATGGAGCATTGATATAAACTGTGGAACTTTCTATTCTGAATTTCGAAAGATGAAAGAGAGGTGGTCACTGGTGTTTGCTGTTATAATATCTTGTATTGAGCTTGATATAATATATACATGTTTTCATGATGTCATGTTGCCCACACCTACCTTTACTCCGATCTCCCTTTCCTGCCCTTTTGCTAACCAGTAACCAGCTTAGATCTATGCGTGATCAAAATGTGTAAAGGGAGTATAAGCTTTTTGAAAGTGGTCATGGCTTCAACTTTAACTTTTCTAATTGATTATTGATTAGGGATATTAAAAAAGAAAATTGTGATTTGTAGAGTTTTGAATTTTTTAGGGATACAAACATCTATTCAGTTTAGTTTTTTTTTTAATTACCATTAGAAGTCATCACTTGGGCCCTTTGCTTGTTTGCTTTTCAGAATCAAGTTTAATACCTTTTGGAGCAAAAGTATTTAGAGCTAATAACACTATTTTTCAGTGGGTGTCCTCCAACAAATTGATATCTGATCTGAAGACATTATGTAATTGGATTTCCTTTATTTCTACAGAGTTCAAATGGTCCTCCTACTTGGTCCGTTTCCCCTCCAAACTCCATTTATGGCATAAATTATGATTGGAATGTCAGTTACTTCATCTAGAATATTTGTGTGTATCTGGAATGCTTAAATGCAGCAGTTTTCTTGCATTTTAATGAAAATGTTTTATATGTTCTCTTGAATAAAGGATGCAAATGCAGTATGGTGTTTTGTACCTATTCAGTAATGCGGACATTACATGGATATGATGGTTGGGTTTCCCACCTCTTATTTTATGTTTTTCCTTGTTAAAAAATATAGTCACCTCTTCCCACCATGAACCATGATCCACTTTCTCTTTCCTTCCCACCACCATCTGCAACTCCGCTGTTCTCTCTATTTTTGCCTTTGTCTGTCCCTCTCATCACTCCCTTCCACCCATCTATCATCTGCTGCCTTCCCCGTCTATATTGTTTGTCCCAAGTAGGATCACCTCCTTCAACAAAGAGTTCAGGTTAACCAATTGCAGGGGGATAATTTTATTTTAGGACACCACCTATAGGGGTTAGGGGGTGCCAAGACTAGGACTATGTAGTCGGGCTCTCGATAGTAGGACAAAACTTTTTAAGTTTATTAATAATATAACAAAATTAGCGTTTTTGTTCTCTTCCTCACGCGACTTCTCAATTTCATTCTCTTCCTGGCGAATTCTGGGCGATTTCCAGCAATTCGAACCATATATCATTCTTTTCGTCTCTTTGAGTCTATCATTTTGGTACTATCAATTGTCAATTTTGTATACCACAACTCTATGTATTAGTGATATTGCATTGTGGCCAATACACACTCGCGATTAAGTGTCTTCCAGGCCAATTTCCGGTCGATTTCAGGCTGCGAGGGTCAATCCATATACAATTCTCTTCATCTCTCCGAGTTCATTAGTTTGGTACCCCTCCATTGCCAATTTTTTATACCATAGCTTCACGAATTTGTGATTTTGTGTAACAAATAATATCACTCGCGATTTGAGTGTTGATATTTAACAAATGCGTGGAGTTGTTGTATACGGAATTGACAATTGATGGTACCAAACTGACGGACTTTGAGCTATGAAAAAAATTGTTTATGGCTTGATCCATAAATTGTTGGGAATTGGCAAGAATTGGTTGGAAAGAGAATAAGTCACAAGGGAGTATTGACTGCAACACAATCTCAAAGTTATGGCGTTGTGGTATACGGTAATGGGCAATACTGGGTACCAAACTGACTGGCTCAGAGAGACGAAGAGAATGGTATGTGACTTGATCCTCGAATCACCAGAATTTGGAAGGGAAGAGACGGAAACTAAGAAGTCACATGAAAAAAAACGTGAAAACATCAATTTGTCCTATAATAATAATTGATAAACTTAAAAAGATTTTGTCCTATAGTTGAGAGCCCTAAGACATAGTGTTCTAGGTCTTGACAACCCCCTATAGGTGGTGTCCTTAAAAAAGGTCTTATTCTCCCAATTGCAAGGTGTTATGATTTTTGCTCAAAGTCAGAAGTTAATTTGTATGATTGGGCTTTGATGGTCTTTTGTCATTAATAGGAGGTGATCGTAGGACGAAAGAAGAGTAGGAAATCCTAGTGGCTGTGGTAAGAGATTACTGAAATGATGAATATGTACCTCAAAAAACATGTATTTAGAAAAATCAGCTGGAAACATAATAGTCACAACCGTAAAAGTTGGGGGGAGGGGGGATGTTTCTTTGTGGGTTCAGAGTTATGCTTTTGGTGCCCTCTTCATATGCAATGTCATAATATTTTTCTATACATGATTAATAATTTCCTGTATCTCCATGATTGAATTTATATGTTGGTTGCTGCGTTATATTGATTATTGGAGTACCATTGACTGTGTTGCATATACATGATAGGCACAATAGATGTTGCTTGGTTGTGCTTAATGATCTGAGAGAATAAGATTTACAAGTTACATAATGCATATTTTTGTAACTAGTTGATGTTGGTTCCTGCATGACATAAAATGTACACTAGTAAGTAGTAGTAACTACACTAAAACAATCAGATTCTTGTTGGTGCATTCTTGCATTGACAAATAATGGTTCGTTAGTACTCAAAGCTGGATCTTGAGATTCTGTAATGAAGTACTATCTACCTATAATTGTGTTGCTTTATTACCACTATTACACAGTGATTGATGTTGGTAATTAAACGCTTCAACTTAAAGCACTGTTGTGTTTTTGCCTTCTTGTGATGGTGCTTATTTGTCAAATTGTTAACTTGCCTAATTCAAGCTTCCCAGATGAAAAAAAACATCAGATGCTTCAGATTTGTGTTACTCAATCCATATTGGATCTCTCACAAATTTTATATTGTGAATACAAGATTACTGTTTTTCACAATCTCGTTTAATTAAAAAATATAGGATTTTGCGTTTATTATAGACATTTATTGAGCATATTCTTATTATGAGTGTTGACAATATTAAACCATACATATTTGTAATTGTATTTTCCTTCTTTTGGTGTTGTAAACTACTCTTTGTTGTATCTGCAGGAAATAGTTGGATGCTCTTGGGGGCTAGTTTGGTGGCTATAAAATAGATATAATTGTCATAAGAGTGAATGTAAGCATGTACATATTGGGAGCTGTAATACTATAGAATTGAGACAATTGCATCCAATATGTGGTTTACAAATTAAGACAACTTGGACCATTGGATGGCCTACCACTCAGACTTATCAGTTATCAATTTAAAAGTGTTGCACATAATGTTTAGTTAATAAACAATAAACTATGTTATAACTTCAACGTAAGTAAGTTCATCTTCTATGCATACAAGTGCAATATACACTCATAGTGTATTTTAAAAATATGTAACTTGTTATATTGAAATATTTACACTGAACTGTGCAACTATTAATGTGGAGAAATATTTGTACGGTTTGGTGTAAACAAGTTGCATGTTTTTAAAATGCACTATGAGTGCACGGTGCACCTGACTAAATTTTTTATGCATCAGGTGCACTGTGCACTCTATAGTGTATTTTTGAAATATATAACTTGTTTATATTGAAACTTGTAATTTGTTATACGAACGGAGGCTGCAAGTTACATCGTAAACAAGTTTTATGTTTTTTTAAAATTACACTATAGAGTGCATAAGAGATCCAATTATTATTGTTAACAGTAATGTCAATTTAGTGGCACATCCTTTGCAGGGCTGTGAGGAATTATTCTATTCATTGTGGGTTGAGCCTTTATCTATTGTGCGGCCTTTCGTGATGTGTATTTTTGGTTTTTTTTTTTTAATTTTTTATAATCAGTGTGTTTTATAAAAAAGAAAAATTAAGGTAACAAGATAACTAAATACGATGAAAGATTGCATGTAGCAAAAGTTTGAATGCGTACAAACATGTACGCATAAATATGGCCAGTTTGGCCCTGATTTCCGTTATCATCCATCCTTTTCGTTTTGTGTGAGATAAAGCCTTGTGAGTGATGTGCTCCTGAGACTATATTTATCAACAAATTATTACAACTCAATCTTTTAATAAATAATTTATTTATCTCTCATTCACATATACAATCTACAACTCAACTCATTCTCATTTTTTCTCATACTTTATCAACAATCCAACACAACCTACAATAATTTTTATTTTTCATTATTTAATAATTACATTTATCTATAATTAATTTTTATTATATATATGAGGTGATGTAATAAAGTATTTGATATTCAAACTTCGTAATTATAATAAATAAAAAATTATCACACATAAAATAAATTACAATTTCAATAATTAAATTTAAATTACAATAATTTGAATACAAACTTGTAAACAAATATATCAAATTATAAATACATGCGTAAAATATAATAATATTGAAGATAAATTTGAAAACTAGGAGCTTCAATAATTTACTGTGTTTAGAAAAGATTAAAAATTTGAATAATTTTGAGAGTTTGAATAATTTGAAAAGTTAGAAAAATAATTTATATGATTTGAATCTATGATAAGAATCATAGAAATTACTGAAAGAGAAAAGAAAAAACATGAGATTGTAAATATATTAATATTAGTGTCTACTTGTAGAGATTTTTTTTTTATGAATTTTAATATAATTTTTCTTTTTGTTTAATATAAATAATATTATAAAACTAAAATTTTTTAAATTATCAAATAAAAATAAATCCAACCAATAGCATTAAGACATGTGGCGAAAGTTCATAGAGACCTGCGCATGATATTGGTTCGCTTTGCCGAACGGTTCAGGTGAATTTCCATGAATATTGATTTTTCTTTTATTTACTTTTTTTGTCTTCTTTTTATGATCGTTCACACGATCCAAGGATAAACGTAGTCTAATAGCATGCATGCATCTGAATTTGTGGACGAAATCTGTGTAACGTGGTTTAATTTTAATAAAATAAAATTGATAATTTGATTATATTTTTCTTTTTTTCAATTAAGTTCGTGTATTTTATTTTAAAAATTATGTTCACTTTTATTTGAACTAATTTTTTAACACTTGCGTTGTGCGCTAATAAATTTGTATGAGTTGTTTACTTTTTTTTTTTTTGGTTAGTTGTAGGGGGGAATAGTTACGTCTGCTCATGGATTATCTAAGAAATAAAAAATTGAGGTTTTTAATTTAAACATAGAATTGATATATCCAAACAATATAAAAGACCTCAACTTTTATATATCGAACCACCCCTAGTTCTGTCTATTTTTATATACCTTGAGGAGTAGTAAAAAGTTTAAGTAGTCTTGTTTGTTTTTATTAGTTTGAAAGTGGCTTTTGGAATTTTAAATTTCAAATTCCCGTTTGTTTATCAGAATTTCGGTATATAATTTTAAATCTTCCAAAATTCTATTTTATAATACATATAATACACATATTTTGCATTTTTCAAACACAATTTTCAATACATTATCATACCCTTTTCAATTATTATTATCTATTCAACTCAATACTCTATCTCCTACTTTTTTTTATTATCATTATATATATATATATATAATCAATCATTACACAATCATTCAATAATTTATACATTACTTTTAAAATATAATGTTCTTTCTATCATCTACTTTTTCAAAATCATACTTTATCAAATCCTACAAAATCCACATTCCTAAACTTATACAAAATATAAATACATTTTTTACTTTATACTAAATTCTTCAAAATCCTCTCTATAGAATTTCAAATCCCCTTAGAACTGTAAACAAACATGCCCTAAAAGATGTGATCAAGAAGAAGAGAAAGAAGTTGAGGAAGTGCCGCCAAATGTTATTTTTCCTTCTAGATTTTCAAGTCCAAGAAGGAGGAGAAAGAGAAGGAAATTCTTGAAACTTTTCTAAAGTTATCTTTTGCATCTAATGATTTTTGCATCGATAAACCCTACTTTATCTTTTCTAAAGTCTAAGAACAATTCTTAAAACCAATTTATTGTTAGAGTGAAAGGATGATTTTCGCATCGATAATCAATTTTGTGTGAATCATTTCTAAAGTTATCTTTTGGCTGGATGTTTTTCTTCATTGAATTACCCCAATTTACTTTATTCGTTGTTTATTTCAATTTAGTTAAATCACAAACTCAAAATCCCCCATCTTTAAATCATAGTTACTATTAGAAGGATAAAGTTTATTAACCAATCTCTATGGATTCGACCCTGCTCACCACTATCGCAATAAAAAATATTTAAGCATGTTTAGTTATTCGTTGTTTATTTTAATTTAGTTAAATCACAAACTCAAAACCCCCATCCATAAGCAGGTATACCAATCTCTGTTGGTTCCGACACCCATCATGGAGGCAGGAGCATGAGAATGAAACATTATAGACAACTCAGATTCAGAAATGTGACTATGCTTGCGTTCAAGCCTACCATTTGTTGAGATGTATAAGGGCAAGAGATACGATGATCAATGTCATGCAAATTCATTGTTGTATTATTTAAATAGTATTTCAAATAAATTTATTAAATAAATATTTTGCTTAATTTCCACGAAGCACAAATCAGTTTGTGGAACCAACTTTTTCGGTCAAAACAAACTTATCCATTATTTCCTAAACTTTTGGTCAAAGCTTGCAACAAATCTGATCCTTTCCGTTGCTATTTATTACATGACTTGGTATTTCTTTTAGTAAGTGTTGTGTTCGATACAGTAACTCAGGCTTAATCGAACACGTAAGAGCGACACGTGTATTATTTAAATATTACATGCCCAATTGACAAGTATTCGCCACTCAAGAAAAAAGGAATCAGATGAGCTAAGTCAAGAAGACCATGAGCAAATCTGAGGTCTCAGGCGGCCAAAAGACCTCAGATATCCTGAGGGTCAGTATGATCGAAGACCTCAGAAATCCTGAGGATCAGTATGCCCGCAGACCTCAGGTATCCCGAAGGGTCAGAGTGCCCGACACTCAGATATCCCGAAGACCCGAACATCCTGAGGGCACAGTGTGCTCGAGGAGGGCAATGATCCAGCATAAAACTGACATGGTTAAAGGGGCGAACAAAGCGTCCAACCGAGTAAAAGATTAATTTGGACGACCAAAAGAGTGCTTTACAAGCAAGTAAGTTCCAAGATCAACCAAGAAGACGAAGCTGAAAACGTGGCAGCTTTACGTGAGTACTTGCATGACCCGAAGTCTCCAGCTCATGCTTGCCAACCCAACTCATGCTTGTCGGAGTGCTATAAAAGGAAGAAAAAAGAAGAAGAAAAAGGTTCAGAAATTTTTCCCAGAAAAAAAGGCACCCACACATGAAATTCTCCAGAGAGGTGAGGAACAGAAAAATCTGAGTGATTATCCACATATACAAGAAACCCTAGCACTCATATGCTAACTCTCCAGATTATCTTCATCTGTAATGATTCATCTTCATAAGGTGTATCAAATATTGTACGTGTAAAGCTCGCAATACCACATCCTGGCTTGGTATGCCCCCAGAGTAGTCATTCCCTGACGAACTGGGTCAACAAATTCATCTTCTTTACAATTTATTTTACACGTGCATGTTTTGTTTGTGAGTCGTTCCCAAATTAGCCACATAATACTCTCCGTAAAAAACGACTCGCGACAACTGGCGCTAGAAGGAGGGTCTTCACCCAAAAACCAACCCATATACAAACCCTTAGAGAGCCGAGGCAGAAAAAATAAATAAAATGCCTCAATCTAGGAACACACAAACGGAGAGGTCGGGACAAAGCCGACCACATGACCGAAAAGAGGCTCAGTGCCAGCCTCATAAAGATCAGGGAGCGGAGGTTACCAATCTCGAGGATATTGTGAATGATCCGTATTAAACCGGGGCCATCACTTTCTTACGCGAGAAAGCAGAAAAGAGAAATTTGAGAAAGAGTTGGCCAAATTAGAAACTCAAGATCGTGAAGAGCGACGCCACGTACACCGATAGTGAGCAAGTTAAAAAAAGAGAATCGCTAAGCGGGCAAGTAAAAAAGCCGACGACACGCCGATGAAGAAACGACCTCAAGGATCTAGACCATCAGCGTTTGGACGTTTGAGGCTCTCCGCCAAAGACCGAATCGGCAATAATAGGCGACAGGATCCAGGGAAGGAACAACCAATAAAAATGCCCCCACTTTCAGATCTTCATGATCATCCGCATGCCGAACAAAAATCGGCGGGAACAAAATTATCTATCCATCATCGATTGGGTAGTCAAGCACAAACTTGGAGAGGGGGACTGCCCCATCGCGAGCATGACCCACTGGGTCCTCGCGATGGGAAACAACCCCAATCTAAGTCTGTCAACCCCACAAAATTTGCGGAAATGCAAAAGGCCATCGAGGATTTACAGGCCAACCTGGCCGCGACCAAAGGCCAACCTCGAGCGAGCACGATACCCTGCTCGCCATTGTCACCGGCGATCATGGCGGCCGAAATACAAGAGAAAGTGGCGAAGTCCCGACCGCCAATTCCCATATTTGATGCTGAGTCCGACCCTCATGTCCATCTCAGCAAGTATTCAGACTTTATGATCGCGATGGGGGCCACGGACGCAACACAGTGCCGATCATTCCCCATGACTTTGGGTGATCGGGCACATAAATGGTTTTCTACCTTACCAGCTGTGTCTATCACATCTTTCGCCCAATTGGGACAACAATTTTTGTCCCACTTTTCATCCATGTGTGCTCGCCCAGCGCCAAAACAAAGGTTGGCGCATTTCTCCCAACTAAAAGGTGAGTCTGATCGAGCATACATAGAAAGATTTGATAAATGTCTGTATGATGGGGCCCCAGTTGAAGAGGACGCCAAAATCCTTGCGGTGGTCGGGGGCCTGACTCTAAATACTGATATGTGGAAGGCCATGCATCAAGACTGGCCGAACACATATTCAGAGTTCCGAGAGCGAGCAACTAAAATTATAACCATGCAAGATTTGCTCGCTCAATCACGATTGGGTCAGGAACCAACCACTAGAAGTGTTTTTGGGAAGAAAGTCATGAACGAATGGGGGTACAAACCCCCAGGCTCTTTCAAACCATTCAAAGAAAGAGCAGAAGCGAATGCCCTACGAAGTCTTTTGGGCGTTTCAGCGGAGACAATCTTTAACCAAATTAGAGATCGGGACATGTTGGAAAGGCCGAGAAGAATTATAATGGATAAACATCGGCTCAACGCTTCCAAATACTGTAACTACCACGAGTACATTGGGCACAACACTGAAGAGTGTCGCGATTTACTCCGCCAACTTTGGAAGCTATACGAAGATAATCGTCTCACCCAATTCTTAAAAAAGCCGGTGAGCAGAGACTCCCGAACTGAAAAAACAAAAGATCGAAGGGGTAAGTGAAAGGCCGAACAAACATCTGACAGTGATCCCGAAGAATCACGAAAAAAGTCTGAAATACCCAAAAGAGGGCCTCCTACTGTGGGAAGAGGTCGAGAAAGTCAAGAGATTCATATGATACGTCCTGAATATGACCCAGTGGGTGGATGTCACCAGGCACCAACATTATCGAACAGACGAAAAAAGATGGAGATGCGTGCCATGCAAGACATCCATCAAGTGAAGGTGGCGAGCACATCAGCTAGCATGCCACCGTCGCACCAAATCATGTTTTCAGAGGACGATCTCGACGGAATCATAACTCCCCACAATGACTCCTTAACCATCAGTGCTCGTCTCCTCGGGTTGAAGGTGCACCGCCTCCTAGTTGACACTGGAGCTTATGCGAACATTTTGTTCGTCAATACCCTTCGCCAGATGGAAAAACAAGTTGGAGACTTGAGCAGCTATATTGAACCATGTAATCATACCATAATGGGTTTTGGGGAATCTGTAACCCGACCCTACGGTATGATTAGGTTGGGAGTCGAATTAGAATCAACTCTGAATCCGGGCATCCGACGAACTAGAATGCTAGTTTTTGTAATCGTCGATGCTCCGTCTACTTATAACGGGTTCCTAGGTCGCCCATTTATTCAGGAATTTAAAGCGGCCTGTTCTACGTATTACTATTGTGTTAAATTTCCGACACAAGATGGAACGGGAAGCGTAAAAGGAGATCAGAAGAAAGCTCGAGATTGTTTGCTATCATGTGCACCAGAAAAACAAAGCATCGTCAATATGATGGAGCAAACATGGGAGATTGGTGAGCCAAGCCAGCGAGCAAATACCTCGCCTAAAGATCTTCCGACGAACATAAGTTCGACGAGCATAGCTCCCCGCGCGAGCACAGGATGCGCGGACACAGACTCCGGGGTAACAACTAATTCCCCAGATCTCCTAGATCAAATGAATATTGATCAGCTGAACGAGCAAACGGACCTAGAGCCTCGCATAGGTTTTGAACCCATGGAGGTTGATGACGAGCACCGGGGTCCATCCAAGATCCTCGGTGGAAGAAAAAAAGAAAGCGAGCAACACCTGTCGAACAACTGGAGTCCATCAAAATCGACCCGAACAGACCCGAGTTAGAAGTGTTCATTGGTTCAGAATTACCTGAACCAATCCGAACAGAAATTATTGCTTATCTTCAAGCAAACTTGGATGTGTTCGCATGGTCGCACGAAGACATGGTTGGCATTGATCCAAAACATGCATGACACTCCCTCAACCTTGATCCAATACAAACTCCAGTTATCCAGAAGCGCTGAAAGTTTAGTCCGGAAAAATATGCGGCAATGAATAGTGAAATCAAAAAGTTGCTCGGCAACAAACTGATTCGAGAGGTAAAATGCCCAAGATGTCTTGCGAACCCTATGCTCGTCCACAAGTCTAATGGATCTTGGAGATTATGTATTGATTTCACGGATTTAAACAAGGCGTGTCCGAAAGATAACTTCCCGATGCCGCATATCGATTATTTGGTCGATAATACAGCAGGCCATGAACTCATGACTTTTATGGATGCATTTGCTGGTTATCACCAAATACCTATGCACCCGGACGATCAAAAGAATACGGCATTCTGCAGTGAAAAGAACATGTACTGTTGGCAACGCATGCCGTTCGGATTAAAGAATGTCGGAGCAACGTATCAACGTTTGGTGAACAAAATGTTCGACGAACACATCGGCCGAACAATTGAGGTATATATTGATGATATTGTGGTTAAGAGTGAACATAAGGAAGACCACATCACCCACCTCGCACAAACTTTCGATATACTCAGGAAGTACAATATGAAGCTAAATCCGAAAAAATGTAGCTTTGGGGTTCACTCAGGAAAATTCCTCGGACATATGGTCAGTCAACGAGGGATCGAAGCGAACCCAACAAAGATTCAAGCCATGCTCGATATGCAAGCCCCCAGAAATGTGAAAGAGGTCCAAAAATTAACCGGACGTTTAGCTTCCGTAAGCCGGTTTATATCACGAACTGGAGACAAATGCAAACCTTTCTTCGACACATTGAAGAAAGGGAAATTCCAGTGGACCGAGCATTGCCAAAGTGCATTCGAATCATTGAAGCAGTACCTTGCAGATACTCAGACACTGTCTAAGCCTGTCTCAGGCGAACAACTCTATCTGTATCTTGCTGCATCAGAGCATGCGATCAGTGCTGTGCTCGTACGAGCAGAAGGCACTATACACTTGCCCATTTACTATGTAAGCCAAGTGCTTAAAGAAGCCGAGCTCCGGTATCCTCCATTGGAAAAATTGGCATATGCCCTCGTCATGAGTGTTCGAAAATTACGACCATATTTTTTCGACCACTCAGTCGAGGTACTGACCACTTTCCCATTGCGCCAGGTACTCCACCGACCTAATACTGCCGGCAGATTATTAAAATGGGCGGTGGAGTTATGATAATTCGGCATTACGTTCGCTCCACGAACAGCAATGAAGGGCCAAGCTATGGCCGATTTCATGGTCGAGTTGACATATCCTCAAATGCTCAAAAAAGCTATCGACCAACCATGGCATATGTATGTTGATGGTTCATCAACAAGTTCAAGAGCAGGAGCAGGCGTAGTTCTCATCAGCCCAACCAGACAAACATTCACAATAGCCATCCGTTTTGATTTCCCAGCTACAAATAATGAAGCCGAATATGAAGCTTTGATCGCTGGACTACAGATGGCAATGACAATGGGAATCCAGAGGCTGATGATCTATAGCGATTCTCAGATAATCGTTTATCAAGTGACAGGCGAGTACGAGGCCCGAGGTGAACAGATGGCACAATATCAACAGCTAGCAAAAGAATTGCTCGAGCATTTTGAACAAGTTTTCATTGAACAATTACCACGATTGGGTAATTCGTTCGCTGATGCTTTGGCACGCCTAGCAACAGCAGAAGGAGTGACGAACACAACAGACATTGTGGTCGTCACAACTTGTTCGCCTTCAGTTCCCAGAACTATGATCGCCCAAATAACAGGCGAACAAGAAACTTGGATGACTCCAATCCTGAGTTACCTACAAAAGGGACTTCTCCCTGACAATAAGGCACAAGCTACTCGCCTCAGATTACAATCTGCTCGTTATACTATCATAGATGAGCATTTGTACAAAAGAAGCTTCTCACTTCCACTTTTGAAGTGTATTACTCCTGAAGAAGGTCGTGTACTTCTGGAACAAATCCATGAAGGAGTATGCGGAAATCATACAGGTGGGCTCGTTCTGGCACACAAAATAATCAGACAAGGTTATTATTGGTCAACCCTCAAAAAGGATTCGCTCGCGTATGCTCGTGCGTGCCATAGATGCCAGGTACATGCTTCACTTATTCATAGCCCACCTGAAGAATTAGTGTCAGTTTATAGCCCATGGCCATTTGCTAAATGGGGAATCGATTTGATCGGCCCATTTTCTACTGGCACGTCGGGAGTAAAATTTGTTGTGGTTGCCGTGGATTACTATACTAAATGGGCAGAAGCCGAGGCCATTGTCAAGATTACCGAACAAAGAATGTGGAACTTTGTTTGGAAGAAGACCATTTGTCGATTTGGGCTTCCTCAATCATTAGTAACTGATAACGGCAAACAGTTCAATGGAAGTGAATTCAGACAAAATTGTGCCCGTTGGGGGATAAAAAAGCACTACTCAACTCCGTACTATCCCCAGTCAAATGGACAAGTTGAGGCCGTTAATAAAATCATCAAGCATACCCTCAAGGCCGGACTTGATAATTTCAAGGGGTGGATGGATTTGAAAGAGTTGCTCGAAATATTATGGGCCTATCGAACAACTTTCGAACATCAAGCTGCGGAGACCCGTTTGCCTTGGCATTTGGTGCGAAAAAGCTATTATACCCAAGAGAATCAAGATCCCAAGTCATCGAACAATGACTTTTCGGAGAGCATATTAATGACCAAGACGCTTCATACGAAAGTACGCACTGTTGGAAGAATGAAGGACGGAGGCTGATTTTAGGAATGCCATGTACAAAAAGAGATCAGAGAAATTTTACAACTCCAAAGTTCGAATACGCAGGTTCAATGTGGGCGAGCTGGTTTTAAGGCGACCAACGGGGGTATCAAGTGGTGTGTTCGGCCGAGCATGGGAAGGCCCATTCAGAGTTTCAGAACGTTTGCTAAACGGGACCTATGATTTGGAAGACCTGAATGGAATCCCATTGTCCTACTCATGGAATGCGTCAAATTTGAAAAAATACTATCAATAATAGCGAGCATAGTGTTGGCCGAACAAACTCGCCCACACAACTTTAGCGAGCATAGTGTTGGCCGAACAAACTCGCCCACACAGCTTTAGCGAGCATAGTGTTGGCCGAACAAAATCGCCCACACAGCTTAGCGAGCATAGTGTTGGCCGAACAAAATCGTCCACACAGCTGAAGTCATAGTTGGCCGAACATAATGGCCGATGTAGCCATTGATTCGCATTTAGTAGGATGATTCTAAAAGAAGAGTACATTATGTTCGACACATATCTTCAGGAAAGAAATGCTGGCCAGCACTATCGAAAGACGGAAGATACGTATCGGAAAGAATTGACAAGTGGTGGCAACCATGCAGGGATGAGTCAACCTTCGAGCAAGAGCTGTCAAAAAGCTGAACAGATGTCAAAAGTGGGGAGCAAAAGTAAGAGAGCTAGCACCAGCTAGCTATGCCAGCACTAGCTTGGGATAGTTCTATAAATAGGGGCATACCCGAAAGTGAAAAAAGCAGAGAAAAAACATATGAAGAAGAAAAAAGGAAAAATATTGCGATTCTCAGAAGGAAGTCGGTTTAGTATGCCCCCAGACGTAGAAGAATTCAGCTCTCGATTCAAAGAATCATTCAAATTGAATCGAAGCATCCGGGCCTGATATGAGTCTTTTACCTCAGATGACTTTACGAGCACAGTTGAAGCTCGTTCTGCTATGACTCAAGATGCTCGGCAAAGTCATGGTTGCCACTCCATCGCTACTCACCGCTTAGCAAGTAGTAAGTCATTAGTCCCCTATGCATCCCCAAAATCTCCTCCGGGGGGGAGGGATGTCATAGTGTCCGCAAAAAACAAGATGCGGACCGATGCTTAGGCATCTAATGAAGGGGACGAGAATGGTGCGGTGAAAAATTTTGCTCGCACCTACTTTAAGGCGAGAAGGAATGCGCCACATCTTTCATGCCCGCAGCCTACCAAGATAATCACAAACTTGTCCAGGAGGGACAAAAGTTTATGCTGCTGCTGCTTGAGCATGTTACGAAGAAAGAAGGGTAGACAGGATGATGTGCCACATCCTTGTCAACATCAATTCTGCATGGACAAGGTGAGGCCAGTTCGTGTCTACTCAAGACAAGGTTTAAATTCAAAACCCTAGTCTGATAACAATAGTTGTGTAATAGATAGTCTTCTTCAGATATGAAGGATGTAATAGAATACAAAGTGTTGCAAAAAGAAAAAGAAAGATATATATGTAATTTTGTTCGCTAAGATTTTCTAGTTCAAGCCCATTTGAGGTCTCACCTAAGCCGGACGGCCCGAACAAAGACGAACGAGCCCAAGTCTATGTTCACCTGACGAACGAGTTCGTACTCTGATTCCCGCAGCAAAAAGCGAGTAATGGGTACGCAATGTCGAAAAAAGACGACTCGCATCTTTACAGATACCCGAGAAAAAAGTGGGTGATGAGTGCAGGTTCATGAACTAAATAAGACGGCCCTAGTATGAAGTGATCGCACCTAAATAAGACGATCGCGCACCAAGAAAGGGGGGGTTCATAAAGTAACCCATCTGGTTGCACCTAAATAAGACGATCAACCGATTGCAACGACAATAAGACAATCAAAACCAAAAAAAGTCAGGAGCGGGCATAGGCAAACCCAATGTTCTAATTCATTCAGAAGAAAAGGGGCAAAAACTGGAAAGCAACAAAGCAAACACAAAGCAACCAAGCAAACATCAAGCCACACAAGTATCAATTTTCATCCTCGACAATTATCAAACAATCAGGTTAGAAGAGTTGGTTCAATATGTAACCTATCCATTCAGTTGTAAATATGTTCGAACAAAAGACAAGAAGTCAGCACAAAAAATACAAGTATTAAAGACATTGTTCGAACAGAAAGTGAAGAAGACAAAAAATTACACAACATATGTTCGACAAAACAAAAACAACATCAAGGAGCAAATTCATAATTGGGGGTAGACGGGAGAGAAATGTCGAACAAATTGTGCTCAGCCCCCTCAGCAACAACTCCTTCAGTATGGTCGGGTATCAAATGCTCGCCAGGAGGTACAGTCTGCTCGGTCACAGGAGGTCCCCTTTGCTCGGCCTGCACCTGATCGGTCCCAGACTCGGTCTGATGATTTTGGCCAGCAACCACA
This sequence comes from Stenogyne calaminthoides, assembly GCA_037126765.1. Classification (NCBI taxonomy): domain Eukaryota; kingdom Viridiplantae; phylum Streptophyta; class Magnoliopsida; order Lamiales; family Lamiaceae; genus Stenogyne; species Stenogyne calaminthoides. The sequence continues at coordinate 5,179,407 of JBBCBC010000010.1, forward strand.
GCGGTATTCATGTCTGAGTCCTCCTCCTCATCCAGAATCGGATCATCAACTTTGATCCCTTCAGGAAGAACGGAGAAATCACACAGATCATTTAAATCTGACATTCGAAGGTTGCGGTCCGGTGGGTTGTCGATCAGGTACTACTGAAAATTGGCTACAAGAGGGGCAATTTGTTCGCTGCTGGAGGCATGGCGAATAGACCGGATAGCATCGGCGAAGGCGAAAATATACGAGAAGTTGGACATAGAATCCACGTACTCATCATCGTGCAGGTTTGAATTTTTTAGACCCAAACGAGTGTTGGTCTCCTCAGCAATGATGAGTTGTTGACCGAGCGCATCCCTCTCATTTTCCATGGCCTCGACACCAACTCGAAGTCTACGAAGCTCAACATTCATATCCTCTTGTGCTCTTCGTATACTGGCCACCTCCTCCTGAGAGTGAATCAATTCCTCCTTTGTCTGGCGAGCATCTTCCTGAGCCAGGCGTGCATCTTCTTGAAATCGGCGAGCATTTTCCTGAGCCTTGCGGGCATCCTCCTGAGCCCGGTGAGCATCAGCTTGTGCCGAAGAAGATTGCCCCTGAGCCAACCTCAGTTCGTCCTGAGTCCTGCTCAGCTCGCCCACCTTCTCTTCGAAGTTCCTAATCAAAGCCAAGTAGTTGGCATAGAGGTTGGCGGACTGAGCATAAGCTTTCTCAAGAACAACCATAGATTGGCCCTGAAGCACCAGACCCAGACGTAAATTTTCCAAAGGAGTGGGACCCGTAGTGGACTCTTCCAGATCGGTAGTCCATGCCCGAACAGGAGTCTGGCAAGCCTTCTGAACATGCTCAGGAATGCCCGGAACTTTGCGAACACTCGGCGAGCAGAAGTAGTTCTTCAGATTGGGCATCAAAGGCGACAACCTGCTCAACCTACATATATATTCGGACAAGAGAATATAAAAAGGGCGAACAAAAATAACCAAAACGGGGGTAGATCGAACAAAATGTACCTGCCTACACGAGCCGGATCCCATCCCAAGAATGATCTATCCTCAGGGGATCGAAGCTCGGGATCTAACGGAGTCCATGATCGGGGTTCGGCAGGAGGTGGAGAAGATGTGCCAACCTCCATTTCAACAATCTGTGAAACTGTACCAACCACGGAGGCGGCCGCTCTGATCGCCTCGACAGTAGGGGTCCGAGTCACCCTGACGGCATCAGTACTCGTCTGAGCCTGTTCGCTCGGCGCGCTCGTCCGAGTTTGTTCGCTTGGCCCCTGCTCGCCGATCTCCACCCTCGGTCTCTTCGGTGACGGATCTTGTTCGCCAACCCCTTGCTCAGCTGAACGAGTGCTCCTTTGCGCTCGGCTTGATTCCCCAGGACCAGAAGCAGATCGGTTGGCCCTGCTCGCCTCCCCTCTACCTGTTCGCTGAGCCTCCCGCTCAGCCTGAATCCGAGCAAGCTCCTGTGGCCTTTTTCTCCGAGCCATCTCAGTATGTTCAGATGTACTCACAGCAATGGTCACAGCGGGGAAAGCTATAAACAAAATAATTCAGTATGAGCAGAAGGATAATAACGAGCAGAACGGCACAAAACATACAAATACAAGAGGCAATCCTTACCAGTAGGATTAACAGCAACAAGATGATGAGGAGGCACGAACAACCCTCCTTTCTTTCTCTGATCAGGAGTATTCAGAGTTCTCACAGATCGCTCCGAACGAGACTCCAGATCAATTTGCCAAACGCTGCTGAAATAGCCGTCGTTTGTCTCTTTGTCCGTCGCAGCTAGAATCCCTGAAATAAAAAGCGAGTTAAAATCAGTTCAAATTGAAGAACAGAAGACACAAAATCACTTACTTCGGTACACCCCGAAGTCAGTGGGGATGTCTAAACGAGTGTTTGGTTCGCTTCCGGAGGCCGGGCTTTTCCAATCGCCCCCAACGAACCAAAACTTTTCCTTCCAATCACTGATTTTGTTCGGCACATCCTCAATAATTTTGCACTTGGCGTTAGCTTGCATGAACAACCACCCGTGTTCACCCCTCGGACAGGTCAAGTGCACCAATCGAGCAAGCTCAGCGGCTGAAGAATAGTATCTTGGCTCCATCTTGCCGAACAAAGTCAGGAAACTCATGATCATATGCCACCCGTTTGGCTTAAGCTGTGTAATGGTGATGTTCCACTACACGAGCAAATGGGTGATGGCCGGATGGAGGGGAAATCGAAGGCCAGCTTCCATTGTGTCTAAATTTACAAATGACACAACCCTCGGGGGTTGGTCGCCCACCATCATCGAAGACCGGTGCCTAGAAAAATACATCCTTTGGAGTTTCGTAAATCCAATGCAGCCGAGTGAGCCTATCAACATCAATTATACTCGCTATCTTGCTCGCTGGGTACTCATTCTCAACCCCAATTCTATGAGGTTGCTCGGGCCAATCAAAACTATAGCGAGCGTTATACTCGTTATACGTTGGACTATGAGGGACACCAACAGGTATATCAAGCTCAGAATTTTGCTCGCCAACTACCCCTATGTTCGATTCGGTTATATTTACAGCCGCCAAAATTTCCCCCCTCACAACATTGTCATTCTTATCTACATTAACATTGTCAACAGCCCTAGACCCAATTTGAATTTGGGGTAAAAAATTGTCACCTGAATTGTCCGAAGAATCATTACGGACCAAGTCCCTATCCAATTCATTTAGGGCTTCGTCAGAATCAGAGGAAAGAACGGCAAATGGTTGCCGAATTTGCCAACGAATTCCTGAACCCGAGACATTCATCTCCGGCGCATTTGCATCGCCACGGAGGATTCCACTGACAGAGGGGGAAGAAGAGGAACAATGGTGGTATGATTCTAGGGGAACAGAAGAGTTCGAGCAAGAGGCCATAATCACAATTAGAGAGAGAATGCAGCGGTTACCTGAGTAAAATTCTTCGCCGGAATGATGAAACCCTCGCCGGAAATTTTCAAACGCAGAAAAGATTGAAAGACAGAGGGAAAAATGGTTTAAGGCGGAGAAACAAGGTATATATAAATGTTGGGTTCGATTTCGAAAAATCCGGCACAGAATACGAAACAACATCGACTATGGCCCAATAAGATTTTAACAGCCGGGCCCCATGTCGAATACAAAGCGACCATTGGGGGTATTGTTGTGTTCGATCTGATGCTTCAGCTTAATCGAACACGTAAGAGCGACACGCGTATTATTTAAATATTACATGCCCAATGGACAAGTATTCGCCACTCAGGAAAAAAGGAATCAGATGAGCTAAGTCAAGAAGACCATGAGCAAATCTGAGGTCTCAGGCGGCCAAAAGACCTCAGATATCCTGAGGGTCAGTATGATCGAAGACCTCAGAAATCCTGAGGATCAGTATGCCCGCAGACCTCAGGTATCTCGAAGGGTCAGAGTGCCCGACACTCAGATATCCCGAAGACCCGAACATCCTGAGGGCACAAAGCAGTGCTCGAGGAGGGCAATGATCCAGCATAAAACTGACATGGTTAAAGGGGCTAACAAAGCATCCAACCGAGTAAAAGATTAATTTGGACGACCAAAAGAGTGCTTTACAAGCAAGTAAGTTCCAAGATCAACCAAGAAGACGAAGCTGAAAACGTGGCAGCTTTACGTGAGTACTTGCATGACCGGAAGTCTCCAAATTTCATGCTTAACGGAGTGCTATGCTTGTCGGAGTGCTAAAAAGGAAGAAAAAAGAAGAAGAAAAAGGTTCAGAAATTTTCCCCAGAAAAAAAGACACCCACACATGAAATTCTCCAGAGAGGTGAGGAATAGAAAAATCTGAGTGATTATCCACATATACAAGAAACCCTAGCACTCATATGTTAACTCTCCAGATTATCTTCATCTGTAATGATTCATCTTCATAAGGTGTATCAAATATTGTACGTGTAAAGCTCGCAATACCACATCCTGACTTGGTATGCCCCCAGAGTAGTCATTCCCTGACGAACTGGGTCAACAAATTCATCTTCTTTACAATTTATTTTACACGTGCATGTTTTGTTTGTGAGTCGTTCCCAAATTAGCCACATAATACTCTCCGTAAAAAATGACTCGCGACAGTAAGCAGCGTGTATATATGTGTATTACGTAAATTGAGAAAAGAGCAGAAATATAACTCTGATTTTTACATAAACAAAACTCTTTTCTTCTTCTTCTTCTTCTTTTAAGAGAGCTGGGTATATTTTATTTGTTTGTTTCTGCTCCTAGTTCATATTATAATGCTTATTGAATCCTGGGGGATTGACAAGAGTAAATCCTTAAGGACAGTGCGTTTTTGCATGCCTCAAGTATTTTTTCTTTTGATCTTTGGTGATAATTTACAACAATCTTAAGGATTTACTAACACCAAAGAAGAACGGCGAACTTGAAGACGTACGTAGTAAATTCTGAGCTCGATGTCATTAACTGATTCTCCAAAGTAGGTACATTTAATTTATTTTGGAGGTTTGTTGAATTGTTTAAATTCTGCATTTTATTTTTTGGAAAGCATGAATATTGTTGCGGTTATTTCTCGTATGTCTAATATGAATAATTGGGTGGTAGATTATGGGGATACATGACATATTTGTGCAAATAAAAATGCTTTTACTTCCTACAATTCTGTAGAAAATGGAAAAGAATATGTGTATCTTGTCGATTCCCAAACTACAAATGTTTATGGGAAAGGAAAAGTTATTCTCAAACTCACATCTGGGAAGATTTTAGCTCTAAATAATGTACTTCATGTACCTAATATTCAAGCAAATTTGATTTATGTGGCTTTGTTAGGAAAAACAGGAGTGAAAATATCTTTTGAATTTGAAAATTTGTGATGACCAAAAATAATGTTCTAGTTGGAAATGGTTATTGTCATCATGGTCTTTTTGTTCTTAACGTGCGTGATGAATGTGGTCAATGAAAATGCTTCTTCTTCTGTTTACTTTGTTGAGTCTGTTGATTTATGACATGCTAGATTAGGACATGCAAGTGTTGGTTATGTTCGTAAAATGCATAATTTTGGTTTAATTTCTGGTGTTAATAATACTTGCTTGAGAAAATGTGAAGTATGCTGTGAAGCAAAACAAACAAAGAAGTCTTGTGTTTCAATTCAAAGAGAGATTGAATTATTAACTTTAATTCATACTGATTTAGGAGATCTGAAGCAAACCTTGACCAGAGGTGGGAGAAAATATTATGTGACTTTCATAGATGATTTTTCCAGATATACGAAAGTGTACTTGTTAAGAACAAAAGATGAGGCCTTTAACATGTTTACAACCACTTGCCAAACACTCAACAATGAGGCCTCAGTAACTATCAAGTCGAGCTCAGCCCGTCAATGGGAAAAGCCAATAAAAGAAAGGTTAGTCGAATTCCCCCATTCTCCAAGAAATAATCTTTCTTTACCAGCATTGTCCCAACTCTCTACAACCTATAGTCAATGGGCCCATTGGCCCACTGGACTTAAAGTAATACCACCTTCATTTCAAGAGCCCACTACTCAAATTGCTGAGTCCAACAAGCATGGTAATTTTTTCCCATCTTCCCTAGCACAAAAGAAACCATACCCCTTCCAATTGCACCAAATCAAAAATGGTGCAAATGATGCACAAGAGAATTTGTCATTGGGTATATATGAATAGGATTATACAGTGAATCGAAATTTTAATTAAAGACGGCGATTTCTTCTTTGAGGTACACTTGCATGAAACCGTCTTACGGTGAAATGAGATATAAGTTGGACATTGACACTTTAACACTTTGGGAGGGATGGGTGTGATTTGTGCTTGGTGGTACTCCGTCTCATGCATGAGACCGTCTCATATGAGTTTTTGTCTTCTTTTTCTTTTTGGTTCATATGTTTCTTTTTTTGTTAATATATCAATTTTATTCTAATTTGATGAATTTATTAATTTTATTTTATTTTGTATATTGCAGAAAATATGTTTTGTATTGTATATTGCAGGGTATATTGAGGTAAGTAATTTGAATTCTCGATTAATTACGAATGTTTATGACCATTGTGTATATAATAAGTAATATTAGTTTGTTTTGTATATTGTAGGGAATATTTTTTTTCTATTTGTAGGTAGATCCACACGTTTTTTCTTCTTTTTTGTTCATAGGTTTCTTCTTTATTCTTCTAATTCGATGAATTTTTAATCTAATTTTGTTTTGTATATTACATGAAATATTGAGGTAAGTGTGGGGATGTTTTGCTAAAGTCATGTTGCTTGATCCCAAAAGAAGAAAAATTGGTTTTAAAACATCTGATTGCATGTTCATTGGTTATGCTGATAATCGTGCTGCATATAGATTTCTTGTGCTGAAAAGTGATGTGTTGGATGTTAATAATATTGTTGATGTTGGGCTTATATGAGGGTTTGGGTTTTTGGCCCAATAAATTAAGTCCCTAAAGCCCATGATTCTCTTCCCCTCTTCCTCTTTTTCAAAAGTGTTTTCCCTGATTTCTGGCCTCAATCTTTGACCTCATTAATTCCATAATCTTCTCCCTAATTGATGCCTGATTGAGAATTCCTTGACTTATAAAATGCTGGAGGAGCGTCCTTTTTTGTACTGTGATTCGAAAAAGCCTTTCTTTGTGAGTGAATCCTGAAATACCGTTTGAGCGTTGTGTGTTGAGAGAGGGGAAGAATTGGTCCATTGTCGTCACCGTCGCCGGAATAGGAGCCTAAGCCCGTTTACAACCTTAAGCCTCCCGTGGCGGCCGGCGGCACCGAAACCCAACAGTGGAGACAAAGAATGTTGAATTCTTTGAACTAGTTTTTCCTTTGAAATGTGAGTTAATTTCTCATGCACCTGTTAATAATGAAGTTGATGATTCTTCTAAAATTCTCACGGAAGAACTAAGAAGAAGTAAAGTGGGTGGAAAAAACCTTTGGAAATGATTTTTATACTTACTTTGTTGAGAAGGATCCCGAAACGTTTTAAGATGCTATAATTTCATGTGATTCAAAATTTTGGAAAGAAGCTATAGAAACTGAAATTGAGTCTATAAATAAAAATCATACTTGGACTTTAGTTGATTTACCACCAGGTTGTAAACCTATTGGCTGCAAATGGATTTTCAAAAGAAAATATCATCCTGATGGTTCTATTGAAAAATATATAGCTAGATTAGTAGCAAAATGTTTTACTCAAAAACAAAACATTGATTACTTTGACACTTTTTCACCCGTGGCTAGAATTTCGTCCATTCGTGTTTTGATTGCATGATCTTCTATTTATAAACTTTTCATTCATCAAATGGACGTCACAACAACATTTCTAAATGGTGATTTAGATGATGAAATTTATATGATTCAACCAAAAGGGTGTGTAAGTCCTGGTTAAGAAAAGAAAGTGTGTAAGTTGCTAAAATCTTTGCATGGTTTAAAATAGGCACCAAAACAGTGGCATGAGAAATTTGACAAAGTTTTGTTATCTAGTGGTTTTACTTCTGTTGAAGTAGACAGATGTGTTTATAAAAAACTTGTTGATGATCAATGTGTGATTATATGCTTATATGTTGATGACATGTTGATTTTTGGCACTACTCTTGATATTTTGTGCAAAACTAAGAATATCTTGCTTCACAATTTGATATGAAAGATATGGGTGAAGCAAATGTGATGTTGGGTGTTAAAATCACAAGGAAGGATGGTGGAATATTGTTATCTCAAGAACATTATGCTGATAATTTTATTAGGAAGTATGGACATTTTGATGTCACTTCGATGAGTACCCCTTATGATTCTAACATTCAATTGATGAAAAATAAAGGTGATCCTGTGGCTCAATCTGAGTATGCACAAATTATTGGGAGTGTGGTGCATTTAATGAATTTTTCTCGACCTGATATAGCTTATGCTGTGAGTAGGTTGAGTAGATATACACATAATCCCAATCATGATCATTGGGGTGTGTTGGTCAGAATAATGAAATATTTGAGAGGTACCATAAATTACGGTATATTTTATAGTGGATTTCCCACTGTACTAGAAGGATACTGTGATGTTAATTGGATCTCAGATTCAGATGAGATAAAATCCACTAGTGGATATGTATTTACACTAGGTGGAGGTCCAATTACATGGAAGTCAGCTAAACAAACTACAATTGCTAAATCTAATATGGAATCAGAGTTTTATGCTCTAGAATTAGCTAGCAATGAGGCTGAGTGGTTAAGAAATTTCTTAGTTAGTATTCCTATTGGCGAGAAACCGACACCCTTAGTGTCAATGCATTGTGATTGCCAAGCAGCAATAACCATTCCTAAGAATAAAACTTTCTATGGTAAAAATAGACATATTCGTCTAAGACATGAAGTGGTGAAACATTTGTTAAAAGATGGAATAATTTCCGTTGATTATGTAAAGTCAAAAGTGAATCTAGCAGTTCCTCTAACAAAACCCTTAGGTAGAAAATTAATATGTGAGACGTCTAAAGGAATGAGACTTAAGGCTATTGAAAATTAACAGTGGTGGGAACCCAACCATTGTAATTGGAGATCCCATGAATAAGATTCATATCGGTAATAGCAAACCACTTGTTAATTCTGCTAGCACCTTAGAGTAAGTCCATTCCTAAAATGCTAAAGTGTGTGTGGTGCTTTATTGCAAAATTGAGAGGGTAAGCTAAAAACTTTTAATGAGTTTCATATCCCTTATGGGTGGTATATTATTTGCAAAATATACTTGATGAATTCACCTATATGAGTGTGGAGTGGGGTCGCTTCTATGAGACCTTGGTTACGTCTATAGAGCATTCTTGAATAACCAGACACGCACATGACCTATTCGCGCACAACCGCGTTGAGCAACAAAATAAAAACATGTAATGTGATGAGTAAACAATTTAAATTACAATAATGAGTCATTGGTTCATAGAAGCTATACGCTTCATCGATACTTAGTAATTTATACATTATCTTTCTAGGTTTGGTTCATAGTCCAAAAGACACCAGATACAATGCATTACATAGTCCTGAGGTACCCAACATTAAATTATTTTTTGTTTTAAAATTTATTTGAAATATGTGGGGATTGTTGTATTATTTTAAATAATATTTCAAATAAATTTATTAAATAAATGTTTTGCTTAATTTCCACGAAGCACAAATCAGTTTGTGGAACCAATTTTTTCGGTCAAAACAAATTTATCCATTATTTTCTAAACTTTTGGTCAAAGCTTGCAACAAATCCGATCCTTTCCCTAGCTATTTATTAGCAGCACATGACTTAGTCTTTCTTTTAGTAAGCAGCGTGTATATATGTGAGTTACGTAAATTGAGAAAATAGCATAAATATAACTCAATTACATAAACTAAACTTTTTTCTTCTTCTTCTTCTTTTAAAAGCGCTGGTTATATTTTATTTGTTTGCTCCTGCTCCTAGTTCATATTAGAAGGCTTGTTGAATCATGAGGGATTGTCAAGAGTAAATCCTTAAAAGATAGTGCATTTTTGCATGCCTCAAGTATTTTTCCTTTTGATCTTTGGTGATAATTTACAAAAAATTCATATACTCACGAACACCGAGTCTTGACAAACACAGTACCACCGTCACTTTGAATAACTTTCACTATACTCGAAAATTGATTGCACACAAACTTGTGAGAAGAACAAAAAACATCAAAGAACTCAAATTTCGCATGTAACAGATAAATCTAACAAAAACAAAAATAATCATCCACAAAAGCAACATAATATTGAAAGCCTTCAGAATAGTAATAGGAGCAGGTTCCCCTAAGTCACAATGCACCATTTCAAAAATACAAGAAACATGTTTCTCATTTAAAGCAAAACTCAAATGTTTACTTTTGGTCAATTGGCAAGAAGAGCACAATTTAGGATTTGGTAATAAGGGTGTAATCGAAAAACAATCTAACTTGTTTGAATTTGATAGAATAACAAACAGGACATGCGCCAAACACAAATTCCATAAATCAAAACTAGCTCTAAACTCTTGGAATGTAAAGTAGCAACCAATCCTGGAATTCCTTTTTCCAACACATATAATCCTTGCTCATGCTTTCCTTGTGCCACAATTTGTTTGGCCAGTCGGTGCTGAATTTCAAAGTATTTATCAGAAAATAAGAGATCCACAGGGCAATATGATTTAAGTTTACTAATAGACAATAAGTTTTTGGTCAATTGTGGGACGACCAACACATCAAGCAGTTTCACACTATTAGATAAACCACGATAACCAATATGATAAATATTAAGAGAATTCATGTTACTGACAATTACTCAACCATTACCAAAATACGGTCAATATGCATCCAAATTAGACTGTTGTGCATGAGGATTTGAAGACTGGTCAAGTCGTGCAAGTTAAGCAGATGGGGGGAGAAGCAGCCCGAGCCTGAGGAATCGGGGGCATTTGTTGGCGTAATGTTCACCCTTACAAATATGACAACGAGGGACGTAGAGTTTGAAGCCCGCCATTATTTTCATGACCACCAGAAGAAGAGCCCCCATAATTACAAGTCATGAGAAAAATTTGTTTATTACTGTAGTTTCAATTCTAGCCACGATAATTGTTTTGGCCACGATTAGAATTGAAACCTCCCCTATTATCAGATGCGTCGAACAACGGCAAGGGCTGCTGCGGTGCCATTCATGACTTGATAAAGAATGTTATACTGCTTTGCTTGATGAAGCAAGTCACGAAACGATGGAACTTGGGAAAGAGCCATCCTAGTGTTTGCAAAATTGGTGAATTGCGACCCGAGACTGCGGAGAAACCAATGAGTTTTATCAGCCTCATTCACATGACGACCAATAACGATAAGTTGATCGCATAACTTCTTAATTTTTTTGCCATAGTCATTGACCGAAAGAGATCCCTGGCGAAGACACAACAATTCCTCGTAAAGCTTGTTATAACTGATGCGAGAAAGATATAAAAACGATAAATAAATATGTCCACGAGCAGAAGAGAGGATCTCATACATTATTCAGAACCGACAACAATATATACAAATCAAATGAGAATATAAATAATCCTTAACCGACTGGGCCTAAATTAATAAGCCCAACACCAAAAACCAACTGATGCACTTGTATCAAAAACTCATATGCTTCTTAAATAACATTAGGAAACCCTTCAACCTTTTTCACAATCCGATGTCTTGACAGATTAAGACTTCTTAAATAGGAGTAGGAAGTCTTCTAACTTTTGATACAATCCGATGTGAGACAAAATAAAATTCCTTTATTTTAACAAATCACAACAAAGATTATTAGCACAGGAGAGAGAAGAGAGAGAGTATGTTGCTTCTAGGGCTAAACGTATTGCACGAGATGTAGTACATCAGATCACTTCACCTAGGGACTCTTCCGTGAGGGAGGCCCCAATAATACTCAAAATATTTTGTCCTTCAATTTCCAAGCATCGATTTCGATGGAGATAGAACCACCCGTTGTGGTCATCGGCTTTGGGCAGAGAGTAGAGCCATCGACAAACCCCATCAGATCGAAACACAAAACATGGAATCGAGTTGATGTTTTTAGAGCAAATTATTAGAGAAGGTGAGTTTCGCTGGTACAAGATGGATCATGGTTTTAATCAGTATAGGTTCCGGGAGTTGTAGGGGTGGTTGTCATTGTGAGAGGTAGGGTGGCGAAGGGGACTGGTTCGCTAGGAAGAAGGAGGAGATGTCGTGAGGGCGGTAGGGTTAGATAGGAGAAACTAGGGTTCTAGTGAGAGGCGTGATACCATATGGAAAAGAGATTATTATCACTGATAATTTTGGTGATTGCGAATTTCACTATTTATAAGACATTTACAACCGTGTACAAGAAAAACAAAACATAGAACACATGTACAAAAAGATTTTCTAGAATATTCTATACTATTCTAAAATATGCAAATATTGTAATGATCAATATCCTTAATAGTTTTTCATTTTGAATTGTATGACTTTTAATTTTATTTTATTTTATAGTTGTGCACACCAAGTTTAGAATTTCTTGATCTGTCATTGAGAACCGTACCAAGAAAAAAATAGGTCCGGTTCGAAAAAATTAAAAAGCTAACAATTATTTTCGATTCAATTCTTTTTTATTCGAATTTCGATTCAGTTTCGGTAATCTCCAAATTTGGTGAATAACCCTAATTCTTATATTCTATCGGTAGTTAATTTTAATTATTTTCAAGATATACATAATACGTGTCATTAATATATGTGTCCTTCAATTTCATCATATCACTCATAATGTTTCCTCCAATATAGAAAAAAGGCATTAATGTCGGTCAATGCTTCCATCCTTGCCCTTTCTTTCCATATGTGTCAATCAGTTTGTGTTCCTCATCTTTATAAGAATTTTGTGTGAGCTAGTACTGCCCTATTGAGTGAATCTAAATTAAATTTATGTCTAACTTATTTTAGTTTGTAACTTTCTAGTGAGTGAAATCTAAATTAAATTTATGTTTCACTTATTTTAGTTTGTATTTTTCATTTGCATTGATTAATAAGTTTTGAATTCTCTAGTAAGACTATCTCTTAATTTTATATTATCAAATTCAGTAACAAATGCTTAATTATAAGTAATATATTTTGTTGACAAAATCTGAAAATGCATATTTCGATGACAAAAACTTGTATAGACTTGGTTCATATTATGAATTTTATTTTTAATTCATGACATTTGACTATACCAAGGGTATAATACGGGTCAAGTTTAGTGGTATAGAAAAATATTGACTCTCTTGTACACCACTTGCACAAGATGCAATTGGTGCACTTGAATTCAATTTCAATTTGGATGAAACATCTACACCTTAAACATTAAATAATGAACCTTAAATCATGACTTATTCGAGCCGGGTGAACCATGAATCACTCGGAGTCGAGTGAACCATGAACTACTCCGACCGGGTTTGGGCCCGGGTCGGAAAAAAAAACTTAAAACTGAAATTATTGTTAAAAGCACACTGAAATTGAAAAAAAAAATTAAAACTGAAAAAATTTAGAAAAATAGCTCATAAATTAAATTGCACCAAATTAATTTGGTGCAAATGCTGCACAGGAGAATTTGTCATAGAAAAATGTATTAAAAATGAGTGAAATTGATCAAATAATCCAAGTTCATAACATAGACCTAGTTCATGTGAGATTAACTCTATTTAAGATAACGTTAAATGCAAAATCCGACAAAATAAATCATTTTAAAATTTAGTTTAGGAAATAGAGAGAGAGAGATGGAGGCGTATTGGCTAGGACTATTAATCATTGACTTGATTGTTTAGTGAAAACACCCGACTAACATAATTCATTGAAAATAACTAATATTATTCAAAAGAAAACATTAATGGTATGATGCAATTAGTGTATATAAAAATTTACTGTAACCCTTTGTTTACAATTTAAAATATTTTTATTATGTTTTTTTATGTTAAGATCGATAAACAATATATAAATATCGGGAAAATCTAAAAATTGAGAAGAAATGGGATACTTCATAATAATAATAATAATATGGAGGCACATTTATATGAGATGGTTTAATGATGAGATAAAATATAATATAAAAATTAACGTTTTAATATTTAAAAAAGAACGAGTATTGATACATGCTATGTTGAAAATTTTAACTCCTTCACATGCGAATTTTTTTGTGCAGTGAAGCATGTATATAGTAAGCAATAGAGTAGAGAGTGGGAATGGTGGTGTCATAAACAGTGTAAAGAAAGACAGATTGTCATTCAAAAGGGGCCCAAAAATTGCTTCATTGATAGATGTTGGTTTCACTCTCAACTCACATACTCACATGACTTGTCTTTTCTATAAAAGGACATTATATTATCAATTTTTTTAAAGAATAATACAATTCAATTAGAACAATTAATCTCTTTCTAAAAAAATTAATTCTTCTAATCAACACGGGAGGATCTACCTCGAACCAAACGTGAGAATCGGAGAAGGATGACCCTCTTCCGCACTTAATGCAACAAATTCATAGAGGGCGAAGATTCTGAGATGAATCACTTCCGCACTCAATGCAACAAATACTAAGAATTTCCAAAGAGGATGAAAAATTTCACCACTTAAATCTCATTAAAATGGAGATAGTGTGTCTCAAACCCAGGACCTCTTAATCTGGGTAGTGGTATAGTGGTTTTAAAACCACAAAAGCTAAGCCACTTTGACATTATCAAAATGTAATTAGTTTAATAGTGCATTTGCAGCATTTGGGTGTATGATACATTACACTAGATTTTAAAAGAATTGAATCAAGCCAAATGTCACAGTATTCAATCTGTATTTGTAAAACTACTAGAATATTTTGTATACGTCTTCGGTTTTTTTCGAGCATATTCTTAACTATATCATTCGAGTATCCAATTTTCTTTCTAGCATATTCAAAACTGTACCGTTCGAGTATTCGGTTCGAAATTGATTCGTATTCGATACTATTCGATTAAAAAAATTATATAATATAATATCATATTTTTATATTTGTATTTGAAAACATGCATATCGAATAAAAAAATTGTATACGAATTCAAACGTATTTGAATTTTAATATTTCGAGTTCGAATATCGAAATTCTAATACAAATGTCAAATCGAATAAAAAATATTTAATTCAATTGCAATCCTATATTCCACCGAATTAGACTCAATTTTAATCGAGTCTATAATAAAAGGAAATTATGTAGTGGACATATTAGTTCACATAAAGAAAAATAGTAGTTCATATAAAAGAAGAGTACTGGTTTATATGCCAAACAATATTAGCATTTTTAATAAATAAAGTAATATTTTTATTATTACTTGAATAACACTTTCGATTATTTGTTTCGAAAAAAAAAAAAATACTTTCGATTATTTAAATTATTTTATTCGTGCATGACTTTTTTCTGGCATGCGTAATTCATTATTTTAAACAAGTTAATTGATTAAAAATAAAATATGATGAAGTGACCTCCTATACATAAAGTGCACACTGTATATATATAATTTTCTAAATAGAAAAAAAAAAGGTCACGTTAGGTTGTTATTCTTATATTTGTAGATATTTTGAAATCAACACGTGATGTAAATTTAAATTTAAAGGAAGATGTAATATAAGATGTAATAACATCATTTTCATAAATAATAATTTCATGCATTTTTTTAATAATATTTACATTATATATATATATATATATATATATATATATGTGAGTTTTTGTACTATTCATAAAAACGACTTAAAATCAAAATAAAACGATCCTTGTATAGATCTGGTTAAATTTAACTCTCGGTTATTAATGTATAACTGTTACATATAAAAACTATCACTGTTATGTATAAAAATTATCACTGTTATGAATAAAAATAATCACTATATAGAAAATGTTTTATATTTTTAAACAGTAAAAGTTTTTGTGCATAATAGTGATAATTTTTACACATTACAAATGATAGAATTAAATAATGTAAAACCCTGTTCACACATGTTGTTCTTTATATAAAACATCAATAATAAAACAGGTGATCTCATTCTCAAGAAAAGGAATTATAAAATTGTATACACAAATTGCATTGGTACAAAGTGGTCAACTATCTATGTATGTTCAAATATTGAATAGTGTCATTAGTGCACAGTGACCAATTACTATATACATATATATGTTCAAATTTTGAATTGTGTGCTTCATGAATCTATTCATGTGCCCAACTTTGTTTTTTCTTTCATTTTCTTTATTAATTCAATCACAATTCACACTCGACCAACTAGGTAAACGACTAAACGTGTTACCATCAAGAAAATTTATATTTTTCAAGAACTTGCAAATGGCATCGTCTTTCAAGAAAAAGCGTTTAGTTCGAAATAACACGAGAATAATTAATTATAATTAAGTGGCACATACTTCTCCATAATTTGGGCCTCGTGTATAACTTTTTTTAATTAGTCAATAATGTATGCCTCATATTTTAACTATCGAAAGTATTGTGTGAGATCAATATCTCTTGCAATTTTATTTGGTGAGACGGAGATCAAATTAATATTTTTCATTTATTTTTACTTAAATATATATTCATAATATTATACATTCATTTGATTTGACACTATTTTTTTTTTCTCATGGATTGTGATTCTGGAGATGATTCCGCGCGCATCAAATTTATTTATAACCTAATGTATATTATTATAGTCAGGCCACCAGGAGTTGCCATTATTTATTGATAAAATGAAATAAAGTAACGTACTTACAAATTCAAGGGAAGAGACCAAATAACCAAAATTACTTTTCTTTAAAGTTAATTATCTACTCACTCTTCACCAAAATTATAAAGATCCATGTTCAATCTATGTTAAGAGAGTTGGTTTCACGTGCAATAGTTGCAGTCGAGGCCGCGTTGCGGTTTTATTAGTGAGTTAGGGTGGACTCACTATATATTATAATTATTATATGTAAATATTTGAAAATTAATCCATCAGCTCACTCAAATTAATTATACCAACTCACCCTAATTATAAACCCACCTAAAACTCATCATTATTCCTCCATTCTTGTAGAAGTATTAACAAACAACTATAGGTCCATCAATTTTTAATTAATTTTTTATTTTATCTAAAAAAAATCAAACATTTTTACTTCAAGAAATTTATTTTTACCAAAAGCAAGGAATTAGAGTCTATGGAAATTTGAGATTCTTAATTTATTCTTGATTTTATTTTTTTAACACTCATCCTCAATTTTTAAGGTCAATCAAGTAATTTTTTTATTCTTTTAATTTTTTTTATACAATGTAGATATATATTCAATTGTTGATTAATTTTATGTTTTGAAGTCTCTTCGAGTACAGTTCAATAAACATTGAAAATATTATATTTTGTTTAAAGTTGTTGGTTTAAATTTTTTTCTTTCTAGCCCACCCCCTATAAATTCTTGGATCCGCCACTTCTTTGAATAAGTAGGGTATATATTAGTGTAATTGCAGTCGAAGGGAGTATATATTAGTATAAGTTGAACGGTATTTTTTGGTCCCCCTCTTTCAAAAATTCTGGCTCCGCTGTGTTCCACCCTTCTAAATCTTTAACTCATAGACTTAAAATATGATTATTCGTTGGATATTTTTTATTATTTTACGTGTCATACATCTATATTATCGAATACAAAATGAAACACTAATTATGAAATATTTGATCTCATTCCGATTGGACCCAAACGATTCGGATCGAGTTGGGTCAGTTCAAAAGTGGGTCAAGTTACCCCATGAACCAGGTCGTTACTCATTAATTCCAGCTCCTCACATGTACCTTTAGTATTTTCGAATATAATCTCCAAATAGTGTTCAGAATTGGATTCAAAATAATTATGTCGTCTAAAATTTTGCAATGCATGTGCAATATTTAGCAACATTATTTGATATGATATGTGAACCCTCCAGCCAGGTGACAACAAGAACGCACGACGTATGAGATGTCAGATGATGGAAAAACACTTAATCCTCTCATAACTTAGGAGACGTGGATGGGGGATGGGTCTCCTCCCGTTCCGTCCACTTTTTTTATTTTCACATCTCATCCTCCATTCAAATACATATTCATCTTTATTATATATTTATACCCTAAAATTATCACATTACTATTTTTTTTACACCAACTCATTCTCTTTCACACTTTTCTTACAACAATTCATTATCTCTCCTACTTTTCTTACACTTTTCTTTCATACAATCATTATCATACTAACTAACAATAATAAAATAATACATCATCATAATTAAAAAAATATTAATTTGACATAAAACTTCATTCATCCCTACTACATCCAACCCAAAACAAACAAAAGATTATTATTCACAGGATTTTCCCCATCCATTTTTTTTCTCCATCCGGATTTGTCTCATCCACCTCAAGCTCAAAACAAACATATCCTTAATGTTCCGCTTTAATTAGGGGTAATAAAATTTATTATCATTAATGTTACTTCGCAGTTTTAATATGCATGTATTTGGAATAGAAGTAAGTTTTTTATTATCCTATTTTCATTATATAATTTACCCTTATAATCACGTACTCAACCCTCCTTATATAATACATATTATTAATTTTATAATAAAAAAATAACAATGCAATCAATCTTCATAATAATTGACCTCTCAATAATATTTATTATCATTCACAAGTCATACCAAACAACTCTTATAAGTTGTGTCCCATGTAAGACCTATATTTTTTATTTTTCAAATTTAGTCAATATTGATTCTTCCAGTATCAATTTTGATCCTTTATGTTTTACCTTTTGTATTTGGTCATTTTCTGTGACAATTTTGATCATTTTTTTGTGTACAATTTTATTCTTCTATGTTTTTTTCCCCTCAATTTTGATCCTTCTAGTGTTATTTTTGGTCTGAAAGAGCCAAATTGAAAATTTAAAAAGTTAGGGGTGACAATATCAAACCGCCTCTGACCTGCACAATATGGGTCGCCCCTCCCCGTGCCCCGTAATAAGTGTGGCGAGTCTAAGTATCACTCCGAACCCGTGCCCCGTGCCCCGTTTTATATATTAAAATTTAATACATATTTTATATAATACATATAAATATAATATAATTATATATTTTTCATATTTATTAATATTTTACTAACAATAATTCAACTTTATAGTCATTTTTTAGATTAATATGAAATACAATATGATATTTAAATTAAAATTTTCTATTGATATTAATATTTTATATTGAAAAAAAAAATAAAACTTCCACTTAAAACTGTCACTATAAAAAAAATGAGAAATTGCCTACGAAAACTTTCAAATGGCTACAAAATTTTCCTATAAAAAAATTTGGTCCTTAAAAAGTGAGGATTGTCTACGATTTGCCTATCAATTTTTAGAATAATCTTTGAAAAAAATACGTAAAAAAATAATTCTCTAGGCAAACAAATTACGTACAAGCAATCTACCTACACATTTGTAATTTCCATAAGCAAACTTACTTACACAAATAATTTCCTAGACAATTTACATTTTCGTAAGCAATTATATTTGTAGTTTAAAAATAACTTATATAATTATAAAATTTTGTAGGCAAATTTTACTATTTAAAGACAAAATTATTTTTATTAGAAATTTTATATGCATATTGAAAAAATATTGAAAAAATTCATATACAATGCACTATTTTCTTGTAGTGTGTTGGTCTGGCCCACCCCTCATTCTTTTGTGAGGCGGGTCCATTACCTAATTACTATCTCATCCCATTGTCATCACTAATGAAAATCTATCGAACTCAAATTGGGCATGGTCTAAATTATTTCACAATCCATGGTATTAACTCCACTAGTTTTGGCAACTTAATTCATCGTGGAAAATTCTGAAATAAATAAATACACAATACCACAAACCAAAAATAATTAAAAATATATTTGATCATCATCTGTGCAATAATATGAGATGAAGACACCAAGTTGGGATACTAATTTCACACTTTCCAAGAGTAAATAAATATGGCTCAAGAATTATTTATATATATTTTTGATTGAAGTGGGAATACGACAGCGTTTCATTGGTCCCAAAGCTCAGCATATTTGACTTTGGAAACACTCTCCAATACTTCGAAAGGAACAATGTCCCCATTTACAATCACCATCTTCGTCTCCAAATCTATTTGGTACGAACTCACCCCTGCAGTTTTATTTTTTCATCTTCACATAATTATTATTATATTCATAAAACAAGATAGGTAAATTAATACTTTTTAATGAAACAATTAATACCGTTAAAAAATACACACAAAAATCAAATGAGTTAATGAGAAGGAAATAAAAATACCTTCCAACTTAGAAATGTGCTTCTCCACTCTTCTTGCGCAGCCATCGCAATGCATGGAAACTCTCAGCACCACCATCTGCCCCCATTTATACATTAAACTATATATTCATTATATTTAATCTAAAAACATTATCAATTTTAGGGTCACCTTGATTCGGGGTAATGAAAATACTTCGATTGATGTTGCTTAGTAGTTTTGATACACAAGTAATGAAAATAGAAATAAACAATTGATTACCCTCACTCATTCAACTCACCTTACATATTATCCATTATTGATGTTTAACCAAATAATAATAACACAATCAATAACCTTTAGTGATTGACTAATGAGTAATACGCATTATCATTCTCTAATCATACAAGCGGGCCTTTAATTTTGAAAGACAGAGTCTTGTGTAAATTAATTTTACACGTATTAGTTTGTTTCATTAAAGTATTAGTTTGATAGTATTAGTTGTTTAATTTAAAAAATATTAATTTTTTTACTATTAATTTTATTTTGACTTCTTACTCCGAAATCACCATAGTTAATTGCAAAATAGTTGCACAATTAAACTGATTTATATAAAACTAACTCATTCCAAAATTCTAGATTTCAAAAAATTCAAATTTTCATCATCCACGATAATTCCCAAAATAAAGCACCAACCAGCAATTGGATGGAAACATATTAAAAGTCTTGAACATGTATGTACATTTCTATCAAATCATCTTTTGCCATTTAAACATAAACAAACACCCGTACAGCAAAGTTTTATCCAAACATGTGAAAGCCTTTTGGATCTAGCTACTTCCCATTTTTCTCCAACAAAATCAATGAAAAAATTCATTAAAAGATACCACAATAAAATTAATCTTTAATGATATAAATTCTGTCATTATAACTTCTCAGTTAAAAGTCTTTAATAACAAATAACAGAATTCAACACCTTTTTCTGTCATTATAGTTTATTCAATTAAAAGTTTTCAACAGAGTAAAACGATCTTTATTGACAAGATCCAAACCATTAAGGTGAAATTCACAAAGATGAATTTAGGACTTTGCGCTTCCCGCTTCATACGAGTTTAAGATTTAGAGTCTAGTTTGTAAATTTCACATTCAATTCTCACCTACGAATACCTATAAAACCTATTATTACTCTTCTCAATACATCACACTTTAAACACTTTATTACTCTTCAATATAATATAATATAATATAATATAATAATACAACATCAATCATTATTAAATATTTATTTAACATAAAAGTTAAATCTCACCATAATCAAATCTCAAAACAAAGACTACATTTACTACTCATCAAGAATTTTAAATTTCTAAATTATAAAACTTTGATTTGCTCCGCACACTTAAATCCCAAAACAAACTTAGCCTAAAGAATTTAGCTACAGAAGCTGTAAAGACGGAATTTCTCACTAAAAGTCACCTTTTTTACAGTGAGAAAACCAAGAAACACTCATAAAACATATGTATACCTTTGGCTTTAATTGGAAGGCAAGAGTAGTGGGTGGAGCCATGGCATCCTTGAGCTTCAAAGCTGCTTTTTGAGCATGAATAGGAATAAGGGGCATATTATCTTCTTCATGATTCCTATTACTATTATTATTATTATTATTGTTGATACAGAGACAAGTGGAGTATGCAGCGCCTGGAAACAGGCACAGCAGATCCAGTGCTCTGCCACACTTCACCTTCCTCATGCCTCTCACCCACTCTAACTAATTCACTGCCCTTTTCATGCTCTATTTATAAATAAAGAGTGGGTTATGTGCACCCAATTGCAACGCGTGTTCGTAGTTCATTTTAGAATTATGTAACTTGTTATATCGAAAGATATAACTTACTTACACTGAAATCATGCAATTATTTTCTATATTAATAATTGCAATATTCAATGTAAATAAGTTGCATGGTTATGATTTTTACCCTATGAGTGCACGATGTTCCTAGATGCATACCAGACTTAGTCATAAATAAATTAGTACCATATGATCAGTATACAAAATAAGAAAGTGGAGTAATGAGCATAATTTTGAGGGACAATTTTATAATTTTTTATATATAAAGTAAAGAAAGTGGGTTGAATTATGCATATATATGATCTAAAAATAATGACATTTTTGTGTAAAATTGTGCTTATTACGGGAGCAATGTTTATGGGGGCTTTAATTTTATTATAAGAATATGCAAACCTTTAAAAAATTTAAACAAAAAAAATGTGATTATTATGAGAGCCAGGGTCATTGTTACTTTTTCTTTTAGCTTGCTTCCACATATTGTAGAATACTTTTATTAATTGTTGCGACTTTTAATATCTATCAACGATTCAACGGGGCAGAATTAAATTATGGCGTTTGTTTGACTTATCTTTCTATAGTCGGTGCACCGGAGTAAAATAATATTTGGGGGAGTACATGTATATAGTCGTATATGGTTAGTAAAGTACAGTGTGAACAAGTTTTATGATGAAATTGATTAAGTAGCGTGATTTATATTACTTAAAAATGTGATTTTTTACTGTAAATGGAGTGACTTTTTATTATAAAGGGTATTACTCATAAAAGTGAAGAATGTGACTTATATTATAGCAAAATATGTCGTAGTAATAACTGAAGGGTGTGATTTATATTACTAAAGGGTGTGACCTATATTACTAAAAAGTATATCTGTTAAAAAAATATCCATTTAACGGTGAACAAATTTCACAACATACTAATTCTATATTGTAAGAGTGAGAAATGGGAGTCTGCATATAAACAATGGTGTGGACCTTATATGCAGTGTTTTTACAATCGAACGGGTGATTAAATCGGATTGAGTATTGATAGGTGGTTCAACCGATTGGATTGGTGGGATCGATGATTTAACCATTAAATAAAATGATCCAGATTTATATATTTTTTAAATACTTCTCATATTATACTATTTTTTAAAATGCTCAATTTATAAAGACACGTATAATATTCAGATTTAACTTGTGACATAAAAATAATATAAACGTGATAGTTTTCTTGTGAAAGGAAAAAATATATTTTAAAATAACTTGAAAAAGGGGAAAAATTAGCATATTTTTGTCCCAAATCGAGTAAGTAACAGAGGGAATGTGAGAGGAAGTAGTAATATAAAAAGGGGAAGAGGTGGACTTCATATTTTTGTCTCACAACGAGTAAGTATTAGAGGAAAACGTAAGAGGAAGTAATATAAAATGGGGAAGGGGTAGACCTCATATTTTTGTCCCATATCGAGTAAGTATTAATTGAAAATGTGAGAGGAAGTAATATAAAAGGGGGAAGAGGTGGACCTCATATTTTTGTCTCATATCGAGTAAATATTAAAAGAAATGAGTGAGTTGTCTCATATCGAGTAAGTAGGGCTTTTCTACAGTTAGAAACGACTTTGCCCTTCCTGATGTTAGACGTCCAATAAAAGGTTGCCACATCATTTAACTTCGCCATGGACGATATTGTTTCGCCATAAGACTAAATAATTAATTTTTTAAATAAAATTACTGAAATATCCTTATAATATTTTTTTAATAAAAAATATAATATTCATAAATTTAAAAAATTTAGCCAACGATCCCGAACTCGATCCATGCGCGATCATTTCCAACCCTTCTACCACCTAGGTCGGGTTCGGGTCTGGGTTGGGTCTGGGTTAGATCCGGGTCCTAGGTTGGATCCGAGTCCTAGTCAGGGTTTGGGTCCAGGTCGGGTCTGGGTAAGGTCCGGTGTATTGAGGAACGTTTTACCCGGATCTATTCGAGGTGAAATTTAAATACAAATTTAAATAAACAATTATTACTAGCATGAATTAATCCTATTAATTCAAATAACAATTAACAACAACATGCATACATACAAATAATTTCACGTAAAATCCTACACTTGCGGAATCTAGGAGTTTACGCGAAACGTACATCTTGAAGATACAACTGTTGAGACGATAGATCAACCAAAATACCTTCTCAAGTATATCCCAAGCCCTTGCTCGTTATCCGGTGGAATATACGCACGAACAATTTAAACAAAGGAAAAAGAAAAATATATTGCACTACATTTGTGGATTTCTAATTTTTCCAAGATTGGAATTGTGTTGGGGATGAAAAAATCATCCCCTATTTATAATGGAAAGGTGCTCGAAAATTGCCCTAGAAAATAGATATAGGAAGATCTTTAATTCTTGTGCAAGAAGTAATCTTGAATATATCCAATATATTCTCTTTCCCATAAATAAATTTTCCACAAAAATCTCCTTCCTTATAAATCAATATTTTCGAAAAAAACAAGGAGAAAAAGCCAAAGTCAAAGATTCTTGAATTTATGAGATAATTTTGTATTCCAAGGATACTTATCTTTCATAAAATCTTTCCAAGAAAATCTCTTCTTTCTTTTTCCCATATTTTTCGAAAAAAATTAAGAAAAATTAGGCAATAATTATTTCTTTTATTTTAATCATATTTTCATTAATTAGATTTATATTTGGGCTACTTGAGGGCCTTTATTAGAATTAAGATTGGACCTCCCAATGGGCTCTGAATTATCAATATTGAGCCACAATATTATTCAGTCCATTAATATTAATTTACTCCACTATAAAATTAATATTGCACTATCCATCTTAACCCATATTACGATAATATGGCTCTCGATTATTATTTCTAGTGTGTAAGATTATTTTGTCCATCAATTAGTTAAGCCACTGAAAAGCTTTATATTAATTAATATATTTTTTCTTGGAGTAAAGACATCTCAACATTATTATCCATACTGGAAATAAATTCCACTTGCAAGATTTGGTATGATAAAACTTCTGAGCCCACCAAGGGGACAAATCAAACAAGACTTTCCTTGCACACGTTTCTCTGTATTAAATCTTAGCAATTGTCATGTAGTTAATAATATTGCCCAAAATACAAAGTATAGAATCGCTCTCTGATTCTAAACCCAACATAAATCAAAGCAATAAATATTAATCACACACAATCCTATTTAAGTGAAAGATATTAAGAAATCAACAACCACTGAGGCCTAATTCTTCATCCCATAAGTCAGTACGGAAGAATTTATCCTCTCTATAGGTCCGCTTCAGCGCATCATAATGCACTAGTAATCTCTTGGTCAAGACAAACCAATCTGAGCTTTGCACATCAACCTCTACCAATGGAGTGTTCAATTTCATCTATGTTGTGAAGATGTACTTATTTACAAGGTACTGTTAATGTGATCTTCTGTGATCGGGTATCACCACATTAACTACAATGCAATATGTACTAATATTGAACGATTTGTAATAAATAAATAACATTAATTTATATTTAAAGCAACAGTGATAAAAGATTTATATTCAGTAAATAAGAGCACATTAGTCTATTATACAAAGTAAAATCATACTTTCACGTATAACCCCAACACGGTCTGGGTCCGGATCTGAGTTTGGCTCCGGGTTTGGGGCCCGAGTTAAGTACGGCTCGGATCCGGGGTCAGGGAAGGATCTGGGTCTGGGTCCGGTTTAGGTCCTAGTCCAGGTCGTGGTCCGGTTTCGTGTTGGAGAATTAATTGCACGGATCTATTCGGGATGAATATTTAAATACAAATTTAATTCTAACAATTATTACTAGCATGAATTAATCCTATATTAATTCAAATAATAATTCAACAACAAATCATGCATATAAACAGTTCACGTAAATCCTACACATGCGGAATTATTACGAGTTAACGTGAACGTACCTCTTGGAATGGCAATGGTCTCGTTGATTAGACACACCATAAAAACCTTCCCAAGTATTCCCTTAATCCTTGCTCGACAATCCGGTGGTAAGATGCTCGCGAACAATTAACAAAGGAAAATAAACTTTGTTGCACCACCTTTGTGGATTTACTAATTTTTCCAGCACATGGAATTGTACTTGGGAATGAAAGAATCATCCCTATTTATAGATGGGGTGGTGGACGATTTTTAGGGAAGAAAACAATGTGGGAAAATATTTTCTTGATCTCTAAGAAATCTTGAATATATCTCCTATATTCTTTTTCCCATAATTAAAATATTCCACAAAAATCCCACCTCATCATGTTATGGAGATTTTCGAAAATTTAGGGACAAGATTCCAAGATTTGGATCTTCTTGAATTTATGAGATATACTTGTACTTCAAGAAATACATATCTTCCATAATATTTTTTCAAGAAAATCAAGAAAATCTTTCTTTCCCTTAATTATCAAAAATTTTGAAAATATCAAATATGAATAACCAAGTGGGAGATTTCTTGAATTTAATGAGATAATCTTGTATTCCAAGAATACATATCTTCATTCCATAACAAAATTCAAAGAAAATCTTTTCTCCCTTTTTTATCCATAATTTTTCAAAAACAAGGAAAAATAGGCAACAAGATTTATTTTATTTTTAAACACCTTTTTTCAGGTTATTGGACTTTATGTTGGGCTACTAGGGGGGGGCCTTTAGGAGAATTAAGATTGGATCTTCCAATGGATCTTGAATTATCAATATTGAGCCACAATATTATTCAAGCCCATAAATATTAATTAATCCCACTACATAATTAATATTGCACTATCCATCTTAACCCATATTACTGTCAATATGGCTCCGATTATTATTTTTCCGTGTTTAAGATTATCTAGCCCATTAATTAATTCAAGCCATTTGAAATAGCTTTCCATTAATTAATATCTTTTGTCCTTGGTTAAGGAATGGTTCAACATTATTATCCATCTGGGAAACTAGTTCCACTTGCAAGATTTGGTATGATAAAGCTTATGAACCTCCCAAGGGGGCAAATCGAACAAGCGCATTTGCATAACGATTCTCCAGATTAAATCTTAGCAATCGCGATGTGACCAATAATATTGCTCAAGATATAAAGTATTGAATCTCGTTGATTCTCTACCCGTGATAAGTCAAAGCAATAGTTACCAACCACACGTGATCCTATTTAAGGAACGAAAATTAAGAAATAACTAACCACCGAGGTCTAATTCTTCCTTGTCCGATTCTCAAGAATTTGTCCTCCTCAGAGGTCCTATTCAATGCATCACGATCATGCACTAGTGTAATCTCTTGGTCAAGACAAGTCAATCCGAGCCTTACACTTCAACCTTTCACGATGGATTGTTCATTTCCATCTAGGTCGTGAATGGTGTACTTTTTGGTTACAAGGAACCGTTAATTTAATCTTCGTGATCCGGTATCACTAAATTAACTACAATGTAACACGATCTTATTTATTGAACATTATGCAAAGAAATATAAGTAACATTCGATGATATTTAAAGCATCGATGATAAACAATTTATTTCAAAGAATAAGTCCGAAAATTAGGTTTTGATTATACAAAATAAAAGCATACTTTCCAAAGATAATCCCAACAATCTCCCACTTATACTCAAAGTCCGCTTTTAAGTATACTACAACATGTCTCGTGTAGTTCCTGTCGTGACATCTAATGTCACCTACACGAACCTAATAATTTCTCCCACTTATACTCAAAGCAGTTCGGGCAAACGGTCTTGACACCCATTCCTTCCACATGTCTCTCGAATGTATTCGAGGCGGACCCTTTGTGAATGGATCCGCTAGGTTGTCTTCCGACGCTATCTTTGCCACCTATATCTCCTCTCTTAACGATTTCTCGTATAAGATGATATTTCCTTTCAATGTGTTTTGCCGGCCTTGTGGGCTTTTGGTTCCCTTGAATTTGCAATCGCTCCCGGCATTGTCACAATAAATGATGATTGTGCCGGGCAAATTCGAACTACGTCCAAGTCCACTAGGAAGTTCTTGAGCTAAACCGCTTTTTTCATTTGCCTCGCAAACAGACTACATATTCGCTTCCATGGTAGAATCTGCGATGCATTTTCGCTTAACGCTTCTCCATGTCATGGCTCCTCCCCATGCAAAACACACTATCTCGGAGGTAAATTTTCCGAATCTAAGTCCGATTGGAAATCCGAGTCCGTAGCCGATGGGGGGGGATTATCTAATCGATAAATTAACATTCTATCTCGAGTTCTTTTCAGATACTTCAGAATGTTTTTAACTGTCGTCCAATGTTCTTTCCCCGAGTTACTTTGATATCTTGCCACCATGTCAACGGCAAAGCGATATATCTGCCTCGATACAAAGATTGCATACATATAAGGCTTCCGACAATGAAGCATATGGAATGCCTTTCATGTCATCTATCTCCTTTCTTGTCTTAGGGCACATTTTTTTTCGATAGATGGATTCCATGTCCGAAAAGGTACGAAGCCTTTCGAATCTCGTGATGTCAATCGTTTCAAGACAGTGTCTATGTATGAAGCTTGCGACAAGCCTATCATCCCTTTCTTGCGATCTCGAGTGATCGTGATCCCTAGGATGTGGGCGGCTTCCTCTAAGTCCTTCATATCAAACTATTTTGAAAGCCATGCCCTTACGTCTGATAACACCTTTACATTGTTCCCGATGATCAGAATGTCGTCTACATATAGTACTAAGAATACCAATGCAGTTCCGGCACTCTTTTTGTACACACAACTTTCGAACTCGTTTTGATTAAACTCATAAGACTTTATAACATGATCAAAACATTGGTTCCAAGCTCTGGATGCCTGTTTGAGTCCGTAAATGGACTTCATGAGCTTACAAACTAGGTGTTCTTGGTTTTTTCAATGAAGCCTTGGGGTTGTTGCATATAGATCTCTTCATCAAGACTTCCGTTAAGGAAAGCTGTCTTGACATCCATTTGCCAGATTTCAAAGTCGAGATGCGCAGCAATCAATAAGAGAATTCGGATGGACTTGAGCATAGCTACGGGCAAAAAAGTTTCCTCATAGTCGATCCATTCTTTCTGAGTATAACCTTTCGCCACAAGTCTTGCCTTGAAGGTTTCCACCTTCCCGTCCGGTCCTCTTTTTCTCTTGTACACCCACTTGCAACCAATGGGTTTGACCCCATTAAGTGGTTCGACTAGCTCCCACACTCTGTTATGATCCATAGAACCCATTTCGGCTTTCATTGCTGTTTGCCAAGAAACGACATCATTGTCTTGGATTGCCTCGTCATATGTCCATGGGTCTGATTCATCTTGTCCGGGAATCAAGTCCGAGGACTCTCCTATCCCCATGAATCTCTCGGGCTGTCTCACAACCCTCCCACTACGACGAGGTTCTGATTGTGTAAGTTTGTCATTTGGTATGTCATCTTGTACAGTTGGTACTGAGGTTAGCCCTCTTAGCTCATTTAAGGTAATCTCACTTCTGGGTCTTCTTTGGTTCATATAGTCTTCTTCCAAAAATCTAAAGTGGATGCTTATTAACACCTTTTGATCTTCGGGACCATAGAACATACCCCCTTTTGTTCCCTCGGGGTATCCCACAAACAACCTTAATTCTGATCGAGGGTCCAATTTTTCGGCTTCCTTGTCCAACACGTAGGCCAGACACCCCCAAATCTTCATGTGTCTCAAACTGGGCTTGCTCCCGGTCCACAATTCTTTGGGAGTTTTGGGAACCGATTTGGATGGCACCAAGTTCAGAATGTAGGTTGCTGTTTCCAAGACATGACCCCAGAACGACTTGGGAAGATCCGCATAACTCATCATAGATCTAACCATTTCCAAAAGAGTTATGTTTCTTCGCTCTGCAACCCCGTTTTGTTGAGGGGTTCCGGGTGCAGTTAGCTGGGATACAATCCCTTTATCAGACAAGTAGTTCAAAAAACTCATCGCTGAGGTATTCGCCTCCATGATCGGATCGTAGAGACTTGATACGTTTTTCCCTATGATTCTCTGCTTGAGCCTTAAATTCTTTGAATTTCTCAAATGTCTCAGATTTATGCTTCATAAGAAAAATATAACCGTACCTTGAGTAGTCATCAATAAAAGTGACGAAATACTCATAACCTCCTCTTGCTTTGGTTGACATTGGACCACATACATCTGTTTGAACGATTTCTAACACTTCTTTGGCTCTATTCCCCTTGGCTCCGAATGCCCTCTTGGTCATTTTACCCTCCAAACATGATTCGCAGGTTGGAATTGGTTCAATTTGGAGAAACTCCAGTGAACCGTCTTTCACCAACCTTTGGATCCTGTTTGGATTAATATGTCCCAATCTTAGATGCCATAAAAGTGTTTCGTTCACGTCTGCTGAACGTTTTCTTTTCTCGGAAACAGTTGATGTGTTATAGGATGCATTTCGTGAGTGGTCTGCACAGTTAATTGTATAGAGATTATTCGACAACGTTCCATGACAGATAAATTTATCAAAAAAAGAAATGGTAACAACTTTATTAAAAGTAACCGAATATCCATCAAGATAAAGTTTAGAAACTGAAATTAAATTCTTTCTAAAATTCGGAACGTAAAGAACATCTCTTAAAATTAAAACTCTGTCTTCAAAAAGACAGGTGCACTTCTCCCACTGCTTCAGCTGCCACTCTCGTAGCATTGCCCAGTGTGATGAGGATCTCACTCTCACTAAGTTGTCGGGTCCGCTTGAACCCCTGTAAAGTGAAACAAACATGATCAGTGGACCCCGTATCCACTACCCATAAATGGGAGGCATACGCCGCTAAGCAAGTTTCAACAACTAGTGCGTGAGAATTACCTTTCTTTTCATTCCTTTTGGGTTTGGAACAGGCTGACCGCCAATGTCCTTTTTCACCGCAGTTGAAGCACTTCCCCTTAGCTGGCTTGCTCACTCCTCCAACCTTCTTCACCTTTTCTTTGCCATTGGCAACACTTGAGTTCACTTGCTTGTGGCTTTTGTCATTTTTCTTGTTCTTACCACCCCTTGGCCTAGAAGAAGAAGACGGTCCATTTGCCACCAAGGCCTGGCTCTTTTGCCCCAATATCGCCTCCGCCGAGACTAAAGCTTGCAATAGATCAGACATCGAGAACTTCTGATTATTCATCTGGTAGTTCAGCCTGAACTGTTCAAAACTTTTCGGCAGAGAGTGGAGCACGAAATCGATTTGGGTCTCGATGTCGATTCGGCCAAGTACCTCAAGTTTGTTAAGGTGAGCCATCATCTGGAGAACGTGCTCCCTTACAGGCGTTCCCTCCACCATTTTCATAGAGAGCAAGTCCCTCATGGTGATCTGACGAGCCACACGGTTCTGATGTTGAAACATCGCTTTAAGACTAGTCATGATGTCTGCAGCGGTCTCAACGTTTTGGTGTTGGTGTTGCAACACATCTGACATAGAAGCCAAGATGGTACACTTTGCCATTTCGTTGGAACGCTCCCAGTCAGCATACTCTTTCTTAACTATTTTAGTTGACTCATCTTTTGACTTTTCTGGTTTAGGTGTAGTGAGAACCCAGTTATGGCTTTGTGCAGTGAGGACAATAGTAAGTTTACGATTCCAATCAACGAAGTTTTCACCAGTAAGCAAATTGTCTTTAAGTATATTGAACAGTGGATTAAAAGGTTGCGACATGATGAACTGAAATAAATAATAATATGCATAAGCACAAATATATCACAAAATTCGATCACATGTTTCATATTAAAATCTCAAAAAAATATGAACATGCATCAGCCAACATCTCAAAACAGTTTAAATAAGCCACGTGGGGTGGGTCATTATTTAAACACATTCAAGCAGGTTATAAACAAGAACAGTTACAAACCTTTAATATCCAGATTAATAGTTGGCTCCCACTTGACCAATATAAAATTGACAGGGACTTCGGGGACATATATACATATCAATTTTATACCTAAGTAATAACCATGATTAAATACATAATTATTATTTCGCTTTGAACGAGCCTCGTGGGGAGGATCATCGTCGCCACTAGTAATAATCCACAATCATCCATTTGGAATTTATTCATGTGAAAGCTATCTTTTGACCGTCCCGTGGGGGAAATTTCTCCAAAAGAATTCACAAATAAATAAATCATGGAGGTCAAAATTAATTCAATTTTATTATCCGGAATAAAATTGTCAATTAATTATTTAAACATACTTAGTAATTTTTGAAGGTGAGATTTTTCATTGGGCAATTCTCATGCAAACACATTTAAACAAATTAAATAAAGCACAAGAAATCACAACAATAAATCAAGCAAAGAGGAAAAATAAACATATTGGGCACAAATTATCCAATTGTCATGGTTTGATTTTTCTTGGCTTGATTTTGAAGAAACGTCGTCTTGAATTTCTCCCACTCGATCGTCTCGAAAGGAACTCCGTCTCGAAACGCCACGCCAAGTAGCTCAGAGGGATGACGCGCCAAGATCCGCCGAATTTGGCCGAAGTCACCACCAAGACGCCTCGGCAGCACACCGCCGTGCCTCGCACGCGGCAAGACTTCTTTCGGCAGTTCGCAAGGCCGATTTTTTTCTCGTCAGAACTTCGGCGGCACAGGCTTCCCCAGACGCTTAGCGATGGTCGTCCGGGCTGCCGTTCGCATGGTCCCGCCACGGTGTCGTCAGACGTCCATGCCTGCGCCCGTCCAGGCTGATCCCGCCCGACGCCTAGCGTCGTGCCCATCCACATGGCGATGTCTGCATCGTGCGCAAGCCTCCCTTGGCACATTTCGCGCGATGCACGTCGTCCGCGTACGGTTCTGGATCTATCCTTTAATTCTTCGTCTCCACCTCCGTTTCCGATCCGGTTACAATTTATTTACAAAAAATAAATAAACCTAGGGAGGCAAATCAAACAAATCATAATCTACTCGTGGATTTTCTCACGAGGCAAAACGAATTAGAGCGAATCGAATTAAAAACCACAATTTATATGCATGCATAAATAAACACATTAAATTCCATGACAATTGGATACCTGCAAAAAAAATCTAGCAATTCTACCATCCTATTTTAAATTTAATGAAAATGAATTAAATTACAATTTAAAATTCAGAGCCCGAAACCGAGGCTCTGATACCAGTTGTTGGGGAATTAATTGCACGGATCTATTCGGGATGAATATTTAAATACAAATTTAATTCTAACAATTATTACTAGCATGAATTAATCCTATATTAATTCAAATAATAATTCAACAACAAATCATGCATATAAACAGTTCACGTAAATCCTACGCATGCGGAATTACTACGAGTTAACGTGAACGTACCTCTTGAAATGACAATGGTCTCGTTGATTAGACACACCAGAAAAACCTTCCCAAGTATTCCCTTAATCCTTGCTCGACAATCCGGTGGTAGGATGCTCGCGAACAATTAACAAAAAGGAAAATAAACTTTGTTGCACCACCTTTGTGGATTTACTAATTTTTCCAGCACATGGAATTGTACTTGGGAATGAAAGAATCATCCCCTATTTATAGATGGGGTGGTGGACGATTTTTAGGGAAGAAAACAATGTGGGAAAATCTTTTCTTGATCTCCAAGAAATCTTGAATATATCTCCTATATTCTTTTTCCCATAATTAAAATATTCCACAGAAATCCCACCTCATCATGTTATGGAGATTTTCGAAAATTTAGGGACAAGATTCCAAGATTTGGATCTTCTTGAATTTATGAGATATACTTGTACTTCAAGAAATACATATCTTCCATAATATCTTTTCAAGAAAATCTTTCTTTCCCTTAATTATCAAAAATTTCAAAAATATCAAATATGAATAACCAAGTGGGAGATTTCTTGAATTTAATGAGATAATCTTGTATTCCAAGAATACATATCTTCATTCCATAACAAAATTCAAAGAAAATCTTTCTCCCATTTTTATCCATAATTTTCGAAAAATAAGGAAAAATAGGCAACAAGATTTATTTTATTTTTAAACACCTTTTTCAGTTATTGGAATTTATGTTGGGCTACTTAGGGGGCCTTTAGGAGAATTAAGATTGGACCTTCCAATGGATCTTGAATTATCAATATTGAGCCACAATATTATTCAAGCCCAAAAATATTAATTAATCCCACTACATAATTAATATCAAGACTATCCATCTTAACTCATATTATGTCAATATGGCTCCGGTTATTATTTCCCGTGTTTAAGATTATCTAGCCCATTAATTAATTCAAGCCATTTGAAATAGCTTTCCATTAATTAATATATTTTGTCCTTGGTTGAAGCGGTTCAACATTATTATCCATACCGTAAACTAGTTCCACTTGCAAGATTTGGTATGATAAAGCTTATGAACCTCCCAAGGGGGCAAATCGAACAAGCGCATTTTGCACACGATTCTCCGTATTAAATCTTAGCAATCGCGTGTGACCAATAATATTGCCCAAGTTATAAAGTATTGAATCTCGTTGATTCTCTACCCGTGATAAGTCAAAGCAATAGTTACCAACCCACATGATCCTATTTAAGGAGCGAAGATTAAGAAATAACGAACCACTAAGGTCTAATTCTTCCTTGTTCGGGTTCCTCAAGAATTTGTCCCCCCAGAGGTCCTATTCAATTGCATCGGTCATGCACTAGTGTAATCTCTTAGTCAAGACAAGCCATCTGAGCCTTTACACTTCAACCTTTCACGATGGATTGTTCATTTCCATCTAGGTCGTGAATGGTGTACTTTTTGGTTACAAGGAACTATTAATTTAATCTTTCGTGATCGGTATCACTAAATTAACTACAATGTAACACGTCTTATTTATTGAACAATTATGCAAATAAATATATGTAACATTCGATGATATTTAAAGCATCAGTGATAAACAATTTATTTCAGTAAATAAGTCCGAAATTCAGTTTTGATTATACAAAATAAAAGCATACTTTCCAGTATAATCCCAACATTTCGGGCCTAGGTTCGGGTTCGGGTCAGGGTCCGGGTCCGATTAGAGTCCAGGTGCAACGATGGGTTCGAGTCTGAGTCCGGGTCGGGTAGGGGTCTGGGTTCTGTGTGGTCCGGGTCTAATTTGGGTTTGAGTTTGGGTGGGTCGGTCGTGGACCGGCCTGCACCGGTCCCGGATCTTGGTTAAAAGCGAGTCCGAAGTCTGGTCGGGTTTGGACCCGGTCTGGTGCGGTCCAGGTTTGATTTGGGTCCGGGAGGGTCCGGATTTGGGTTCAGGTCCGAGTCGGGTTCGGGCCCGGGTCCAGTGTTGTACGGGTTTGATTTGGGTATGGATGCGGGTGGGTTCGGTCTAGGTGGGTTCGAATTGGGTGCGGTGGGTCCGATCGTGGTCCCGATCCCGGATCTGGTTCGCCCGAGTCCAAGTCTTGACTCGGGTCTAATTTGGGTCTGGATTCGGGTTTGGGTCGGGTTCTGGGTTTGGGTTAGGGTTGGGGTGCGTCAGGGTTTGAGTCCGGGATAATTTCGTCATTTTATAAATATTAATTTAATTAATTAGTAGGGCGATGCAGTGCGATTGCAATATGCACATCGCAAAAGCACTAGTTGCAATCATTTAAAATTATACATTGGATCAACGATCCAACGGTAATTAAAGGGTTTCTTGACGTTAGGAATGGTGAAGTCGTTCCTGACCGTAGAAGATCCCGAATAAATATTAAAGAAAATGTGAGAGGAAGTATTACAAAAGGGGGCGGAGGTGGACCTAGATCCATATACGCAAGAAATATTAGTGAGAAATTGATTTTTAATTAAAAGTAATATTTTTTTATAAAAAAACAGAGAAATCGGCTCTTCCGAATTTTGACTGATTTTGACTAGTTCGACCTTAAAACTATTTTTAAGGTGTAATCAGACTGGTTCGACCTTAAAAACGGTTTTTTAGTTATAATCGGATCGATTCCCGATTGAACTGGCCAGTTCGATCCGATTATGAAAACACTGCTTATATGTAATTTTAGGGTTTTTTTTTTTTTTTGAAAGGATAATTTTAGGTTTAAGTTTCACCTATTATAATTTTTTTTTAGTAGACTCAGCTTGACCTCTTTTATAAACAAAATAGGCTTATAGCCTATTTTAAAATAGTCTTGCATGTAATATTCAAGATATGAAAATATAACCACAAAACAAAAGCCTAATTACATAGATTATGGATCTAGAATTTTAAAACAAAAGTATATAGAGATCATGATATAATTTAGATGTACCTTCACCAGATCCGCTGAGTGTTCTTTCTACAAATGGAAAAAAAAGTCTTTGTCAAACCTGATTACTTTAGTTGAGAATGCTTAAAAGCCACATGTTGCTAAAAAGGGTTTGGCGCTGCAAGACCATTGAAAAAGAAGCCAAATCCTAAGATCAAGGCTAGACAACTCAATTTGTAGTCGAGGTATCAGTAATTGAATTCTACACAGCTAAAGAACTCATTGAAGAACTCTCAATATAGACAGTAGTATTGTCGTCGCCTTGTCAATCGGGACCATCAAACAATCTCAACTGAAAGTATCATCTGCCTCTCAAGCATATGCTACTAGTCAACCTAAGCAATCAATACCTAAGGGCAAGGGCTGATTGAGGGCCGGCCCGTTTGGTATGGCTTGGGAATGATAATGATAATGGGTATCATTGAGGGGTCAATCACCATGAGGTTATTGATTGCATTGCTATTGCTTGGTTAGAAAATCAACAATGGTTATCACATGACAAGTGTTTTATAAGTGATTACACGGGAGTAATCAATTACCTACTTCTATTCTCATTATAGATGTATCAAAATTGTCGAGCAATATTAATTGATATGATTGTCATTACCCTCTTCCATTACCCCCAACCAAGTGGGCCCTGAACTCTCGTCAACAAGACTTCAAATTTGTTGCACCCAAGTCTAAGGTTGACAGGCAGCAAGCCCTTAAGAAACACGAAAAATGGCATCTTTTCAACCACAGTCTTCCACAACAAAGACATCTACTTCTAAAGCATATGTGAAGTCTTATTGTCTTTAGAGAATACTCATTGGAGTTGGATTTATTCCTTTGAGTTTGATTTTATTTCGTGTGTGTAGGCCTTATATGTGGAATAGATTTAACCGCAGTTGTTTGGTACCTATACGACGGACGTTTATGACATATAGCTGGTTCACATAATGTAATCAGTGCTTATATGGATTAAGTAGACCAGCATGTGACTTTTGATGATAATCCTCAAGGTTGGATCAAAGAAGTTAGTACCTCGGTCATAGGTACTTTTTATGTAACTAATGTACTCTATTTTCAAGTTCTGTAAGTCAGTTTTGTGACAAAGGATACAATGTTATGTTTTCAAGTAACATGTGTTGTGTTAAGAACAATTCAACACAACAATTACTTGCCTTGTTGCTAAGAGCTCTAGTGACATCAGTTGATTATGGCACCTGAAATTCAAGACTCTAAACAAAATTGCATGATTGTCCTTGGTGGATGGTCTGTCAAATGAAGAGTTCAACACAGAGCACGTGTGCAAGGCATATCAGAAGCTAAAGCTTCATATAAGGAAATTCTACTTCATCTACCACTCGAGTTCTTCACCTTTTTCACATGGATCTTTTTGGTTGTGTGACTCCTGTAAACTTAAGTGTTAGAAATATACTATTATTGTTTTAGATGATTATTCTAAATATATATGATATCAACTTTTAAATATTTAAGAAGAAGACTCAACTAAAATTGTCTAAACAAATAGGAAAGTTTATTAATGAGTAATGCACAAGTACTGTGAAAAATAGATTTGATAAATGAACTGAGTTATGAATTTTTATACATCTATGCTTTGCACTAACCGAGAAAAAGTTTGGATGATGATCATATGAGTAGAAATTGTTTTTCTAAAATAATATAAAAATTAGTTTTACATTAAAAATAAATAAAAATTAATTCTAAATTGAAATGAATTGGGGAGAATTAGAAATACACAAATTGGAAAATAGGTAAAATAAAATTTTCCCTATAATTAACTCAAATTCTTTGTGCACCAATTTACATAAAACTCTCATGATAATTGATAGATGCAGAGTACAACTGATTCTAAAATAGAGGATGAATATAATGTATTATGTGTCTATTTTGAAACTCAAGTAAAAAGTAGAAGTTTAAAAAATTATATTTAATAACTTTAAAAATAAATACTTTTGAAACATTTTTTAGTTCTTGTTTTAGGACTTTAAATAGTAATTTAGAAACACTTATTTATAAAGTTGTTAGATATAAACTTTTTTAAAAAATAAGTGTTTCTGTCTTTTTATTTGAGTTTCAAAATAGACACTTAGAGTTCTAAAACAGACACTATACTTTATGGGCAATGGTATGGGGGTGATTCACCTATGGGTGAACAATATTTAAACTTGTCAAATTACTTTTATATTTTTAATAAAAAAAATTATAAAAATTATTACTTATTTTAGCATAGTGGATAGTTTATTGCCAATCAACACTTAATCAAGCTGTTCAGTCCCATCAATCAGTAATCCAATACACAACTAAACAGGGCCCCACATGTACAATATGATCATCTAATTAGTCTTGGCAAATTTTGTCGTCATGCAAATGGGGAGAAGGATTCATACCGAATTTCAACAAATATATTACTAAACTAGAGATTGTGGAGTAACTTTAATACTAATATTATATTAATAAGTTTTGGAGCTGGGAAAAAAGCCAATATATAGTGATGGATAAGGAAATGTGATTACTTTTGAGAGATAATCTGTCTGTGACTTTGTAATTTTGTCATCACTTGTGTCATAATACATGACAAATTTTATAATGTTAAGCTGGATTTCTCCCTAATAGTGACACGCATTAAAACTAATATTATATTAACTATTTATTCACTAGACCCTAATTTAATTTACTTTCTTGATTAATTAATAAAATTTGATCACTATCATGTGTCATGATCTAACTAGAAATTATATTTTGTCGGGTTATGAGCCTCTGGAAGATGGCGAATTCAAGATAAAAAATTTGAGGGAATGAGAGTATAAAATAACTCTTATTTTAAGTTTAACTAATAAATATTAACACTTAGGTATATTATAATATAATTATACACTTATATATATATATACATATTTACAAAAAAATAAATACACATATTAATATAATTATATACAAATACTCATACATATATACACATTAAAAAAAATGGGGGAGCGGGGGGTTTTGTCCCTCATTTCCCCCCACCCCCCTCCCATCGTTGCCCGTGGACTACATCCCGCCCCACGATCATGATGATATATATATATATATATATACTTATTTATTTATTTGATTGATGGACATTCTTGAATATTTTTTTAGATCTTTTAAACAATGTTCGAGTTTAATAGATTTTTAGAGTTACGATTCAAATTTTGAGTATAAATAATTTTCTGATTTATTATATCTTGTATCACACGAAATTTTATATCTTATGATTTAATAGTGCCCACGGCATAGTTATTTTTAACGAACCGACACAACAAATCGATTATTTATATTTGCTTTTCTTTTATTTGTCCATAATCGATCACAATTAATTTTAACGTATATATGTATACACGCAAGATTAATATATATATAAATCAATATGAAATCACTAATACATTGGTATCAAATTATTAGTTGTACAGAAAGTTGAATTCCATAATAAACTGAATATGGAATAAGAGACCTCTGTTTATTAATAATTGAAGATCAGCTGCATGACAATAGTGAAAAAATGCATTATAGGAAGTCCTTTTCAAGTGGGCTTAATCCATCCAGGTTAGTCCATGTGAGTGGCGTCACTCTTTCATTTGTATTCACAAAACCTAATTTTCATTGTGTGTGGGTTTCGTGTACGTTCAGGAGCACCGTGCACTCGTGAAATATTTTAAAAATATGTAATTTATTATATTAAAAGATGTAACTTATTTACAATGAATCGTGTAACTATTTTTCTATATTAACATTTGCATCTTTTAGTATAATAAATTATATATTTTAAAAATTCACTATAAATACAAAATGCATTTATATGCATACAAAAGTTGAACATTTTCATTTGGTATTTGCTGTATGATGCACATGTAGTGCACATGAACCTTGATGCCGATTCTATACCAACTTCTACAACCTTTCTATAATTCAGGAAAATTTAGTG
Organism: Stenogyne calaminthoides; assembly: GCA_037126765.1. Lineage (NCBI taxonomy): Eukaryota > Viridiplantae > Streptophyta > Magnoliopsida > Lamiales > Lamiaceae > Stenogyne > Stenogyne calaminthoides. The sequence continues at coordinate 5,219,153 of JBBCBC010000010.1, forward strand.
ATGGCCTTTTTGGCTTTTTTCAACTTTAGAGAATTAATTAAAAAAAAATGGTTATGAAAGAAAAAAAGGAATTTTCAAATTATGATTGGGAATAAATACTTTAGGGGCAGTGGGTTCTGTACCCTTTTTCATAAAATGAAATGAAAAGTTACCTACTCCATAACAAAATATTTTTTCTACCATTTTGAGGTAAAAGGGCATATAAATCTTTGTGGATATGTTTGGATATTTTTATCTTAGGAATCATTTGGATGGACTTAGAACTTTGCAAATCAATTTTTTTATAGTTTGAAATTTAAAATTAGATTTTAATATTCACTCCTATAAAATATACTTACTCATCTAGTTTTTACTAAATTTAATACAATCACAATACTATTTTTCTCACTCTCAATACAATATAATATATAAGACAATAATAATTGATGCATTTTCTCCTTAAGAGCCAGTTTTGTTACTTTGGGTAAGTTTACAAATTGTTTTGGGTAAGTTTACTCCTTAAGAGCCCGTTTGTTACTTTGGAAAAGAAGAGAAAAGAAGAGATAAGAAATAATTTTCTACCTTTTTAAGTGTTTTTTATAATTGATGTGTTTTTTTTCGGCCCGTAAACTCGTACTTTATTTTTCCATTTTGGTTGGATTACCCATGCCACTTCATGTTATAATACATCTTAACAAATATGTGAAAAAGTGATGGAGATGAGATCGCGTTAGCGATCTTGATTAATTATAATTATGATTTGATTAGGAAATTAGTTAATAATGTAATTAATCTGATTTATTAGCATTTATTATATTTCCATAATTAATGTTAGGATTTTCTTATTTAAGAGTCAGTCCTGTAATCTTTTCATTGAATTAAGTTGTTTATGAAATTAAATTATTGAGAGAGTTTCTCAAGCCTTCCTCCTTGCCGACATTCCTATTGGAATCAACGGAGATTGAGAAGGTTCGTTTGTATTGTTCACGCTTCTCCCTGCATCAGTTGGTATCCAAAGTCATGGTACCTCCTTTCAATACCTCCCCGTCGTAATGCCCGCGAGATAAAGAAATTGAAAGACCAGATTGCGATTCTCGCCCAATCTGTTCAGTCCCTACGTGCACAACAAACAATGATTCACTCCACGGTTAGGGGTTCCCTTCCACCTCACCACCACCGTGATCCACCACCTATGGCCAGATTTTCAGTACTCCTACCGGAGTTTCACGGCAACATTGATCCAACCGTGTGCTTAGAGTGGCTCCACGCCTGTGAAGAGCATGTTAGTGTTAGTGTCCTAAAGACAATCCTTTGTAATGACATAATGATAAGATAATATTCAGTATTGATTTAATATTATTGTTTGTTTAATATTAAATGTATGGCGTTACACTTATTAGAATATTATGTTTGATTGTTTGCATTTGTTCTTATCTGTGTTCCCATGAGTCATTGTTATCATTGAGGTTGAGAGAACTCAGATGACTTAAGCATGATTCTCAAATGGTCTCGATCAAGGATTATCAAGATTGGGATATTGATGATGCAATTGAGATTGGTGTGCGATCTGCATCATGCTCTTAGAGAGTGTAGTAAGATATCACTTACTACGAGATACTAGGTATCTCATGATGGATGCACAGATACCTTAGAGAGTATTGGTATACCCATCCGAGAACCGTTTGATGTAGTTCCACTATATGTGTCTACGGGTGTCTCGGTTAGTGGGAGCGATATGATACTCCTTTGACTTGAGGTCAATACGCACGACATGTGTGAAATGATGAAATTTGACCGTGACTGACGTTTGCACCCTTCCATGGGTAGATATGACTTGGATTGGGTTCATCACGTAGTGCATATGCGTGGTAGTTGAGCCAAGAATATGATTCAGTCCTCAAAGTGGATTTAGAGAGAATACTCATATTCTCGTCATAAATGGATCTAAGTCATCGGCCGATGCACGTCAACTTAGACTTTATAGCTAAGTGTGACATACATGATCAATTAGTGATTAGATATAATATGATTAAATTATTTGAATAGACACTTCATCATGTTCAAGACTAATCGAGTATTCGTGAATGAAAGGAAGATATCGCAATAGCCCATGTTTTAGTTACAGGTAGTTGCACGTTTCTCGCAACGTACCTCATATATTGAGAATGTCTGATTTATTGTCTAGGGTTCAATTAAGACCGTTAGTTTGACTAATCGCTCGATATATGAGGGTTTATGGGTCACACAACAAGTAATTCTCAATTACGAAGTATGGTTGGTTGATTAAATATTAAATTAGATTTAATATTTAATTTATGAAGAATTAATTAATAATATATTAATTTGAAATTAATTATAATTACTTTTTAATTAAATTAGATTTAATTAAATAAAAATTCCAAATAATATATTAAATATTATTGTAGGAAAATATATTTAGGGAAATCATATATAGGAGATATGATTTGCAAGATTAGGAAAAATCTTCCTAATAAAGATTGCTTAATCTTTAAGTTTGGCTTCCCCTATATATAAGATTCTAAGGATTCATTAATCACAAGAAACCTAATTTCTCCATAAAAATCTAGAGTTAGAATTTTCCTAGCAAATTCGTCTGTGGATTCAATGTTGGCAAATTTGAGCAAGTCTGTAAACGGGAATTACCGTTCTTGGATACCATATTTGAGAAATCTGTCTACGAATTACTATAAGGTACAGTAATTCTCTTTATGTTTAACATAATTGAATTATGCAATTAATTGTTCGTTGTTGGTGAACTATTTATTTCAGTTGCGCATGTATTACGTGTTTACGTGCCTCTATATTCCAACAAAGTACACCGCCAACCAGCCGTCGTGTTTCCCTGGTGGCGTCGATTGAAGGATTCCCGTCTCAGGCAAGGTTGGCACAAATTTCAGAAACATTTCAAGCGAGAATTCGTTCCTTCACATCACCCGCACATTCACAATCGGAAATTGATGCACAAATCGTCTATACATCATTTTTCCATGGCCGGCTTCTCGCCGAGTGCACTACGTTCGACCCAGATCGCCGCCCCACCAACGCGTCAACCGCGGGCCAACAACCAATCACCACCGCCAAATGCTTCGCCTGCAATGACTCCGACCACCAGTTCGGTTTGCTCTCCACCGCTAGCGAATTTCTGCACCTCTACCATAGAAGACGATGGGCAGAAACGTGCTGCTGCTGCCCTAATTCCACGAACAGGCATCTTCAGGTTGGGCCCTCACTTGAAGACAATAAACACTTGGGCCTTCATGCCTTTAATTGTGAATTTGGGCCTCATAATAGTTTGGAACATTTCAGGCCCGAGTCTTGGGAGCAATATAATTCTATTCACAAATATGGCCCACTCCGTGAATTTGGGGAGCTATGCCATTTCGGGCTTCCCACTCATCACAATATGTTTGGTGCAGATGGGCCTGGGTCTCAATTAAGAAGGCCTGAATTTGAGAATTCAGATTTTGTAGATTTTTATGAATTTGGGCCTTTTATATTTGATGGGCTGGATAATTTTAGTGAGTCCCCATTTTATAATGGGTCACCTATTTATGATGAAGATGAAGAGTTGCTCGTAAATGATTCAGTGTTTCCAATTCACGACACCAAGCCTGAAGACGAGACGTACCAAAATTTTGATACGGAAGAAGATTACGAGGCACTTTCCCCAGGTCTTGAAATGGCGTCTGATGAGCTCGATCGTGATGATGAAGGTTCTGACTCACAAAGTAACTATTATTTTTTTTTATAATTAATGATAGTTATTTTGTTGGCACTTCTCAGAAATATTACTATCGCCTCAAAATTATGGGACACATTCGAACAACCATCATTTTTGGGCTCCCCTACTTGACGGTTTTCTTTTATCCCTCTAGAGATGAGATCGATTCCAATTCGAGGACGAATCATTTCAAAGAGGGAGAGAATGATGGAGATGAGCGATCTCAATTAATTATAATTATGATTTGATTAGGAAATTAGTTAATAATGTAATTAATTTTATTTATTAGCATTTATTATATTTTCGTAATTAGTGTTAGGGTTTTCTTATTTTAGAGTCAATCATGTAATCTTTTCATTCAGTTAAGTTGTTTATGAATATAAATTAAGAAAAGTTTATCGAGAAAGTTTCTCGTGTTTTTCTCATTGCCGGTATTCCTATGGGAATCAATGGAGATTGAGAAGAAGGTTGTTTAGTTATAGTTTATGTTTCTCCCTGCATCAAAAAGTCAAATATATAACATATGCAAGTAAAATATATCACACTATTTCGTATCCCTTCTAATCTCATATCATTAAATAGACAGGCTCTAAGCATATTTAGAAAAATTAAATAAATGAATTAATTTTACACCTCTCTATAAGTTTGGGCTTTAAGATGAGATGAAATACTTTCTTGGTATCAGAGCTTTCAGACTCACGCCCACGTCCTGGGTTCGATTCCTGCTGAAAACAACTTCAACCATATTAAATTGTTCACTTGATGGGTCTTCTTTCAATGAAGGAGTAAGAGAATTCATTCCACGAATGAAGGAGAATATTAAAAAAATTAAATAAATAATTTAATAAATTAATTTCACACTTCTCTACAAATTCAAACTTTTAAATGATACGAAATTCTTTCAAAGCATACATCATCTAAATCAACTGACATTGTTGTTCGTCTGATAATATGTTGATCAGGTTGGTTCAAACACTAGTTTTTTTTTTTTTTTTTTCTTCTCATACCTAAATTTACAAATTGAAACTAAAAAAATAAAATTCATGCAGATCAATTGGAAAATTATAAATAAAAGGAAGGTCTGGTTATTCGCACTCCTTTTAATTAGGAGATACACCCCTCGATTAATTCATCTACATATTTAACCTCCAAGGATTGACCTAGTGATGTATGCTTGAAACTTAGAAGTGATCTCTACATTAGGTCTCAAGTTTGAACCTCCTAAAGTGCGATTAGTTTTTAAGATGGGTCAGTTCTATACAGTGCTAAGCTCTGGCTTAAAGTGGGGCTAGTGGACAGTGAGTTCTGGTCCCGCGGAATTAATCGGTCCTTGGGTCAGATATCGAGTTATCAAAGAAAATAAAAAATCACCCACCTTTTTTTTTTTTAATATTAGTAGATACACACCTCACAAACTTCCATTATTGTCCTTATTCAATATAATTGTTCTCCTTTTGTTTTATTTCAAAATTAGGCAAAAAATACACCCCCATCCCCATCTCTCTAGACGACGACAACTAGGCATTTCATTTTGCGGTGGTGACCGATGACAGTGAAAACGGTGACTATGAAGCCATTGTGCGTTAAGGTTTTTGTCAAAAAATGATGTGTGTTTGAATGAAAAAAAAAAACTGGGTAGAGTTATTTTTGAACCTAGTGTTTTGAAATTTCCCCAAATTTTAGACAATTTTTGTCGAAATTATTAGAGATTTTAAAAAATATTATTTATTTATTATTTTTCACAGAATTCTATTATTTCGATATGTAATTTTAAAAAATAATGATATATTTCAACATATTGTTTCTGAAAACAATGACATATTTCAATAAATCAAGTCTGAAATATGCATAACGGGAAAATTTTGAAAAATAAATGTGAATGATAAATATACAATTTTCATCGTACATCTAGGTCTAAAATCCAACATGTTATAAACAATAGCCTAAACATTAAACAAATAATAATATAAAATATTCAACATTTCAAACTTCATAGGGTTTTTTAACTTTACCTATATTTCGAGACACTCCAACACCACCCCCCTCCCCCAAACCCCACCATAGTTGCTACATCAAACACGAATTAAGTTATTTGTAGTGGTAAAGTGGTGGGACGACGTTGGAAGATAAAAATAACGGATCAATCATGTGGAATGGAGAAATCTGAATCGTGACTTTTTAATTAAAAAAAAATTAAGTATACAAAAATATATGAGTCATTTTTTAATTATAATAAAATAATAAAAAATTGTGTAAATAACCGGACCCTAAATTGAAAGGATCGACCCAGCACCGATGTCGCCATGAGCCTTAAAAAGATATGAACATTTCAAAACTCGTTTTCTAATATGAGCTTGAATTAGTAGATGGTTAGTGAAGTATTATTCACTAAGGGGGTGTTTGGTTCACGGGATTGGATTGATTATGTGTGATAGAATTGAGTGAGATTGGATTGATTGGACTGGATTTGTTGAATCAAGATATGCATTTGGATTGTAGAATTGGATTGAGAGATTAGATAAGTTACCTATTGAAATGTTATAGATACCCTTAAATTGAATTGAAATAACCACACTTCATTCTTGTGAATTTATTCAAACTATAGAAGAACAATTTGTAATATTGCACTTGAGATATGTTCTATCCCACATTTCACATGTGATTGACATATCCCTCAATGGAGGGATTTAATATATTTTTCACCCGGGCTTGAAGTATATCATGGGCCCTCATCCCACAAACCAAATGTTGAATTAATTGGGATTAAAATCTTAATCCTGACATATCCCGATCAATCCCGCGAACCAAACGGGGCCTAAGCATAATATGCACTCACCAAATTTTAAAGAAATTTTGTATCAGTTATTTTATAAGAAACAATGAAACATTACAGGGAAAGATTACTGAATGATATCATTTGTTCCACAATTTATGTTCCATTGAATGTTTTATCATGCAGATGAATGATACATAGAATATTTTAAAAAAAAATTAACAAACCACTATGATTCAAGATTCAAATGTTAAAAATTCAGAAGGTGAAATATAATTGGAATATGAAAAAGTGATACAAAGAAACATATATGTTATTCTTTTGAAAGAACGATACTAGCACAAAACCCTGCGTACTACGCGGGATTTAAAATATTTTTTTATTAATTTTAATTAATATATTTGAAATATTTAATTAATCATTATCTCATATATGAGTTACTCTCCTGTGCACCAATTACACAAGGTGCAATTGGATTCAATTTTAATTTGGATGAACTATGCACTCTAAACCCTAATCCCTAAACAATGAACCCTAAATCATATATGAACCATTCGGGCCGGGTGAACCATGAACAACTTGGACCGAGTGAACCATGAACCACTCGTGCCTGGTTTGGGTTCGGGCCGAGGAAAAAAAAACTAAAATTGAAAAAAATTAGAAAAAGAACTCCTAAAATTAAATTGCATCAATTTTATTGGTGCATGTGGTGCACATGAGAATTTGCCCTCATATATACCCCTAATGATTACTTTTCAATATTTTCATGGTTATTAAATTTTTTTAATTTTTGTATAAATATGTTATGTGAATAATTTTTCCCATCAATAGTATTTATTGTTATAAATATTTAATTATAAAAAAATTAAGGTTAATGTTGGCATAATAAAATTTAGATGATCATGAAAATTAATTATTATGGATAAAATATTATAACGACATTTATTATATTAATATTCTAAAAGACTAAAAAGACATTAAGAAGAATGGGAGATAGTAATATATAATAAAAAATGAATGAAAATATACACATATAATATTTAAAAAATTAAAAAAAAATTACATCTATAATTGAGTTAATCAAATTAATTAAATATTTAAAATACTTAATTTAAAATTAATGACATAAAAACTATTTTCAATCCCATGTAGACGCAGTACGTCGAGGTACATGATAAAGATATTTAAATTAGATAAGAGCGAGTAAAAATTTATAAATTATGGAGTATTAATTTAATATAAATTCATGTATATATTTTGAAGATGAAGTATTTTAAATATAGCAACCACATAAATAGGGGTGATTCATAATTAATAGATAATAGATAAATGGAAGGTAAATATCAAAATTAAATAATGAATGTTTGAAATTAAAAAATTAAAAAACTAATAATAATACTATAAATAACTTCTCACATAAATTCAGAAATTTGAAATAAAGTCACCATATAAATTGGGGGTGATTCACCATTAGTATAAAGGAGATTTGCCTTCACTAGATAAGAGATGTTATTCTAAACTACAATTTGTGGGCTTTACAACTAGGGAATTTATTTAGGCTAAGTCTTGTATGCATTCAGGTGCATCATGCACTCGTAGTGCATTTTAGAAACATGCAATTTATTATATTGAAAGATGCAACTTGTTTAGATTGAACCGTGCAACTATTAATGTGGAAAAATAATTGCATGATTCAGTGTAAATAAGTTGCATGTTTCTAAAATACATTATGACTACATGATGCACTTGAATGTACATTAGACTCACTCGTTTATGAGAAGGTCTTGTGTGAAATATTGCACACTAGTGTTATGTGCAATACCACACAAATAAGAAGAAATGATTGAAAATTCGCGGGTAGGCTCGGGCGGGTCGGGCGCGGGTCGAGGTGCGGGTCGGGGCGCAGGTCTGGCGGACCAATATATATTTATTGGAGGATATGTTTATCAAATATGTGTTGTAACCTAGTGGTTCAGGTCTGTTGTTAAGGTATTTGGTTGCAAGTTCAATTCTTATTGAGCACATAATTTTTAAATTTTTTTTGGTCAGGTTTTTGTGTGTTATTACATTTATGTTTAAGTGTTACTACATTGTTATATTGAAATAACTTCATAAACTTCATATCTTACGTAACATGTGTTGGGGTTATACTGGAAAGTATGATTTTACTTTGTATAACCAAACTGAATTTTCTGTCTTATTTACTGAAATAAATTATTTATCACTGATGCTTTAAATATCATTGAATGTTACATATATTTATTGCATAATTGTTCAATAAACAGTACTTGTTACATTGTAGTTAATTTAGTGATACCAGATCACAGAAGATTAAATTAACAGTCCCTTGTAACTAAAAGTACGTTGTTCACGACCTAGATGGAAATGAACAATCCATCGTGAAAGGTTGAAGTGTAAGGCTCAGATTGACTTGTCTTGACCAAGAGATTACACTAGTGCATGACTGATGCACTGAACAGGACCTACAGGAGGATAAATTCTTCAGCACTGAACCAGGAAGAATTAGACCTCAGTGGTTCGTTATTTCTTAATCTTCGTCCATTAAATAGGATCGTGTGTGGTTAGTAATTATTGTTTTGACTTATGACGGATAGAGAATCAATGAGATTCAATACTTTATATCTTGGGCAATATTACTGGTCACATGCGATTGCTAAGATTTAATACGAAGAATCGTGTGCGAGTACGCTCGTTTGATTTGCCCCCTTGGGAGGTTCATAAGATTTATCATACCAAATCTTGCAAGTGGAATTTATTTCCAGTATGGATAATAATGTTGACCCGTTCCTTGACCAAGGACAAAAGATATTAATTAATGGAAAACTATTTAAGTGGCTTGAATTAATTAATGGGCTGGATAATCTTAAACACGGAAAATAATAACCGGGAGTCATATTAACAGTAATATGGGTTAAGATGGATAGTACAATATTAATTATGTAGTGGGATTAATTAATATTTATGGGCTTGAATAATATTGTGGCTCAATATTAGATATTCAAAGTCCATTAGAAGGTCCAATCTTAATTATCCTAAAGGCCCCTCAAGTAGCCCAAAGATAATGTCCAATAACTGAAAAGGTGTTTAAAATAAAATAAATTATTGTTGCCTAATTTTTCTTTTTTTTCAAAAATTATGAATATAAGAGGGAGAATGATTTTCTTTGAATTTTGTTATGGAATGAGGATAAGTATTCTTGGAATACAAGATTACCTCATTAAATTTAAGAAATCTCTCACTTGGCTATTTATAATGAAATTTTCGAAAATTCCATAACATAAGGAGGAAAAGATTTTATTTGGGAGATATTTTGGGAAATAGAATATATTAGATATATTCAAGATTGTTTCTTGAAGAAGAAGCAAGAAAATTTCTCAATCACTCAAAAACCCCAATATTTTCGTCCCCCCTTAGTATTATAAATAGGGGATGGATTTTTCATCCCCAAGTGCAATTCCATGTGTTGGAAAAATTAGAAATTCACAAAGGTGGTGCAACATAATTTTATTTTTCCTTTTGTTAAATTGTTCGCGAGTTCCTTCCACCGGATTGTTGAACAAGGATAAAAGAATACTTGAGAACACCTTTTGGTGTGTTCGTGTGAATGAGATCCATCTTCTCAACTGTTGTCACTCCGAGAGGTTAGTTTACGTAAACCTGTAGTAATTCCACATGCGTAGGATTTACGTGAACTATTTGTATGCATGATTTGTTGTTGAATTATTATTTGAATTAATATAGAATTAATTCATGCTAGTAATAATTGTTAGAATTAAATTTGTATTTAAATATTCTTCCCGAATAGATCCGGGCAATTAATTCCCCAATAACATGTATTAAAACATAACGTAACACATAAATGTTCATAAGGTAACACATTGTTGTTCATATGGTAACACATGAATATTCATATAGTATTGCGACATGTATACAATATTACATATTACTAAAAAAATAAGTGTTACTACATGAACAAAAAGTGTTACCCTATGAAGAATAATGTGTTACCACATGAACAAAATCAGTACAAGCGCGAAAAGAAATCTTCAGTCAAAAATTACATATTTAAACAACAACTTGATGTGTTACTACATGAACAAAAGAGTGTTACCCTATGAACAAAAGAGTGTTACTACATGAACAAAAATCAGTACAAGCGCGAAAAAAAATTATCAGTCCCAAATTACAGATCAAAGAACAGCTTGAGAAGATAAACTTTATTCAATCAAATTCCATACAACAACAACAAAAATATCAGAAGCAATATTAATTTATTCAAATCTTACAAACTAATTAGAAACACATATCTAATTTTTTATATCGAAGACGGTCAAGAGATCGCTGGTAAGCCTGAGCACCTCGACGGAAAAAATCTGATAGATCACGAAAGAAGGAGAACCTAGATCGCGAGGAAGAAGAAATAGCGAACGCAGATCCGAATGGCATGGGCCTAACCCACGAGAAAAAAAAACCCTAATTTAAAATAATTGTACATATCACTTGTATACAATATTGCATGCAAGTTTTTGCGTTCGTTTATTTATTATGCTAATAGGACAACAAATTGGGACATAGGAGCAAAGGTTGACCGCAAATATTTATATAGAGAGATTGCACGTGTAATTGATATGTATTTTTTTAAAATATTAATTTATTTCTACTTTACTAAAAAATACTTCATTCGTCCACTAAATTTTATACACAGTTAACTTTTACACGCATTTTGCGACCTTATCTATCATACCCCTCCTTAAAAGTCATTTTATCATTTCAATTAATAATACAAAATTCGCTCACAAAAACGCGTGTAAAAATCAACTGTGTATAAAATTGATGGACGGAAGGAATACTTAATTTTATTGAAAATTAGTAACTTTACCCGTGTAATGATTTTTAAATTTGAACTGTTTCTACTATTATATATATATATATATATATAATAATTTTTGTATATAATAATTATATTTTTTATACATAACAGTAATAAAATTTATGTATATATTTAATTCACATGAGTGTTGCTCAATATTTTAAGGATACAATGAATATCTAAAGTCATAACGATATTACTAAATATGCTTATTCAATCGGAAGATGCCCTCTAAAGTCTAAATAAGACCGTCTCACAAAATTCATCAATTTACAATTAGCAAGATCATAAAATTTAGTCTTATACAGTCAGACTATACACCATCTCTCAAAAATTGTCTCCAATGAATCGTTACTAATCAAAATTAAGATTTCACATGGAAAAGGAATAAAAATTGCAGTTACAACTTATAAGCCATGCGAAACATTAGATAACGTTTAGGGGAACACTATGTTATACACATGATTATACAGGTTGATAGAAAATCTTACACGAATCTTCTCAGACTTGTTTAACTGCCCTGAATCAAAGTTCAAAACATGGCCATTAATAAAAAAAGATAGTAATTTTATGGAGCTCGATGGTAGATTTCTTATGAAGCCCAACACATGTATAAAAGACTTGTACAATGTAGCATGGTACAAGTAATTTATGCTAGTGTTGGACTCCATAAAAATACCCACCATCTGATTTCATATCGAGAATCTTATATATATGAATAGACAACACTTCATACCTTGGATATTGTTTGATCACAGAAGCCTCTCACATTTTGACCTACTTAATGCGTAACATCTTATTTGGGTCCGCTAGTTTTCGAAGGGCCACATCTTTCCACCATAACATCGTAGAGCTGCTTCCCATTCTATGTGACATGGGAACGAGTATCAAAGAAGTCATCAGTAGACTATCCAAATTTTGTGATTGGTTTGGAATGAGGGATTTGGAATTCAAATGACTAAAAAATTAGTTCAAGATGAGAGTCATGGATTATTAATTCAAAGGCAATTATGAAAAGGCTTGATACTTACAAAAATTACTGGGAAAAAGTGTATTTGTCCTTCAGGTTTTGTTTGTTTCTCCTTAAAATAGACCAAGATCGGAAATGAAGGCCACCAGAGCTCCCAATTGATGAACGTTGAATATCTGGGTGATTGATATAAATTAACATTAAAAGAACTGAATTTGTGAGAAATGGGTTGAATTATTGAAAGCTTTACTTACTTCCAGCGATTTTTTCCACCCACAAAAGCATTTTCACCCGAGTCCTCTAGCTCATCTCCAACTTTTACTTCCTGTAATTACTCTCTTGGTAAAAATCATTGAAATATGTAACAATTTGTACTGTTATGATAAAAATGTATGAAAGAGCAAATTATTATTTTTCTAACTAAAAAGCATCAAGGAGAATTAAGTTCCTGTGCCATTCACATATATCTGGCATTACACCTTTTGCTAACTGATCAAACTAGCAATTGTTTCCATATTATGACACTTCTAAATTCTAACACATATTATTAGGCCACACTATTATCATCAATATATTCCACCAGTATTATGAAAGATCAATTTGGCACACATTTCATTCAAAAGAACGAGTTGGACAGTTTTTTTAAAGCGCAAAAGTTTAAGTGTTCTGTTCCAGTAACATCGATTGTAAGGCAAAGTTGCGGATGAGTAAACAAACCAGAGCCTGCTGATCAAAGACGAACCTAACTCTTGTTGCCTGAAAGAAACCAGAGAAATCATGCTTATGTTAGATCAAGATAATAAACTTATTGCCTTCTATGAAGAATATCAACAATTTAGCTGGGCTAATAATACCAAAGGAATAAGTTGTAAGTAGCATCTTATATATGAAATGGCATGCCTGAAGAAGCATTACCTGGACACTAGATTTGAATTTCTAACCTATTTAGTTACAAAAATTTTGAAAATGACCGCCATTTCTATAAAACTCAAGCCAATGCGCCCCTTAAAAAGACTAGAATTTCAATAATGAGTTAAAATTTTAAAGACATAATCTGCCCGTCTCTCTGCACGCACTCTGAGACATAAGTATTGTTTTCCCCTGTTACCTGGACTAGTAGCAGCAAGCCAAGAAGGCCAACAGGGACTGCTGCAGCTAAATTATCCACATAACCGAAACCACCCGCAATTCCTGCCCAAATTAAGAGTAGCCATGATATGAGAATCAAACATTCCAAATTCCCAATGTAATGCTTCATGATTTTTGTAATTCAACTTTTGTTCGGTTCATGATTGCTCGAAATATGTAAGCACAACCAATACAAAGTGCATCAAACTGTGTGAGAGAAAGGGAAGCAAGTACCGAGAAATGCAACTGGAAGACGATAATCAGGGTCAGGGATGATAGTCCCTTTCTCAACTTTCCTCCCCATCTGCAAAATAAACCCTAACACTGAATTTCATGCGCGAAATTGCTTAATTCGTCAAATTATAATCGACTGCGTTGAATTGAAGCTGAACTACACTTATTTGCCAAAATTGATAAAATATACTGCATTCCCCGCCCAAAACCCAAGAGAATTAGACAAATCAATGGAAATCAAAATTAAAAAATCAAAAGATGAGGATGAAAATTATGAACCACAGAAGAAACGACGGCACGCCTTGTTGATGCAGTTCTGTTGAAAAGCGAGTTACTGTAGAGCAATTTGCACCTTGAAAAACTCCACAATTTCCCCCCAAAAGCATCTGATTTGTTATAATCTGAGAATTGAGTGAAAGAGGTGATCGGTTATAGGAAAATGAAAGATGGTGCGCATGAAATTGATGATTAAATAAGTGAAAGCGAATGCAAATAAAGCTCACATTGCAAGGAGAGGAAGCGAGAAGAAGCACATGAGAGAGCCGTATCCATTGTTGCGAAGCTTTTCCGTACACTCTGGTTTCAGTGTTTCTGAGAAGAAGATGTTTCTATTTGATTGTGGAGAAGAATGAGAGGTGGAAATGGTTTTCTCGCCAGTTTCCGGATTCTCGTAAAATGACTATGTTGCCCTTTTGGGCATTTTTATGCACCGGTAAAAAACGAATCTGCATTGCATGGTGACTTGATCCTCCGATCACATATGCAGATACTTAATTATCATTTTCTTAATTATTTTTTTAACAAAAAAACTAATACTCCCCCGTCGTGAAATCGTTTGAACATTTATTGTTTACGCATAATTTAATACGAGAGTTGTTTATTAGTATAAGTTATTTTTTGTGAGGATTAAATGGTAAAATAATGGCATGTGATGTAAATAAAAGAAAATAAAATTGATTTTTATGTGAGAAAAATAATGGCACGAAGTGTAATATTTAGATGTATTAAGGGTAGAATTTATGTTATATTTTATTTTCATTTTTAGAAATGTTCAATTGAATGCGATACTCATCTTTTTGACAAATATTCAAACGATTTCGAGACCGATATAATAATATTTTAAGAATACATGCAAATTGCACAATGTATTTAATGTAGGACTTTGCTTTACATATACTCCCTCCTATTCAAAATATAGGTTGTTTTACTTTTTTATACTATTTGCAATTTATACGTCGTTTCACACTTTTCAATGTTAATTAATTATATTTTTTTTCCAAATTACCCTCAAAATCATTAAAAATAACTTCGGTAGTAATTGTCTTTTAATGTGTATTATAGAATTTCAAGACAATTTATTAAGCGTAAAGTAGAGAGTCTTTAATTTTCTTAATATGTGTGCATTATTCAAAAGTGACCTATATTTTTAATATGAGGAGTATAATTCTTTTTGTAACAATGACAACTTTCTCTTATCACTATTTTTTTTGTCATTGGACTTCACAAAAGAAACATAGTACTACCTATAACGTATGGAAATAGATCCCCTACTGTACAGCACAGTGTTGTGTAATAGGAGAGTCGTTGAATCATGTACGAATGCACACCTACCCGTACATGTGTATGTGATCTAAAGGTCCCTCTACTTCACAACACCGTGTTGCACAGTAAGGGATCTGTTTCCTATAACGTATATATGTTCATAAAATTCTTCACTTTTTGTCGTTATTTACGTTGTTGTACATCTCTTTCAAAAGGATTTTGCTATACGGGGTGATTCACCCCTGGGGTGAAAATTTTTACCACTTAAAAAGACTTATGTGCTCTTAATGTGTTTTGGCACCATTGCTATATTATTTTGGCGGCTAACACTGATTTTTTGCGGCAACCTTCTTCCCTCCATTTTCTCCAAATAGTAATCCCGCCTAAAGTGTTATCGTTTGTTGTGAACCTTACTTAATAAGATATAATACAATAATATCATCACTCATCTAATTTCACACACAAAATTGGAAAAATCCCTGATAAAAGTTCTCCAAATATTTTGTTCAAACAGTCGTTCTCCAAAATATTCATAATCATATGAATATGAACAACGACTTAAATAATATTGTGTTTGAAAGCGATGTGGATGAGAAAGAAGAATTCGGTAAAGATGACTTTGTTGTAGACGGTGAGGGATACATTTTTACATGATTAAAAAATAAATTAGGTTACAAAACCAAACATTAATCTAAGACAAAACAATTGGTCTTTTTAAGGGATACAAATCGTACCAACATTAATCTAAAACAGAGTAAAACATCATCGAACATCTTCAATTCGCATTTCATTTCTCCAAAATATCATCGGACATCTTTAATTCAAAAAAAAAAGATTACATTGTTCAATAACAACTATACAACCCAATAAAAAAACCCAACAAGAACAAATCAATTCCAACAATTACCAACCATACCCATCTGGGAAGGCAGGGTGTGTTTTGAAACATCCGCAATACCGAGTGGGTTTAATTTCCGGCGACGGAACTTCGCCTGTCTCAACGTCGGATACGATTGTAGAGTTCTCACAAAACGGTGACACATAGTTCTTGTTTGACGTCGAATTAATGTAGGTGTAGTAAGCATCATAAGTTTCATCTTCATTTAGAAATTTACGGCACAATGAGTCGGAAAAACTCAATAATGTTGTGTGCACAATCTCCCCAGCTCTTGTATATCCCGGGTCGAACTCCCCGGATAACAATGTAAAATTTCTTCTCGGATGATTTACTACGATGCTGTATTTTTTTTCTCAAGAAACACAAAAATGGTGGAAATGAAAAATAGTTGCAGAGTTTCACTTTCGATGGAAGATGAAAATTAAGAAGACACATGGGTTAGAACTGAGAGAGATTTTGAAATTAAGAAGAGAGAGTGAGATAGATTTCAAATTCAAATTTTGAAATCTGAAATTTCAAGTTTAGAGAGGGAAGGGGTCGAAAAATTTTAAACTTGAAATCTGCAAAATAATTCATCTTATTTCATTAAAGGTATAATAGACTTTTAATACCAAAAAATGAGTAAAAGACAAAATTATTTGTCACCCCTAGGTGATTCATCCTGTTGATCATTCTTCATTTCAAAATACGAATAACATATGATATTCTACTTTCAAATACATTATAAATTTTATCAATTATCTCAATGAATAATATTACTTGAATCTTATGGTTAAAATATGTTATATATTAAAAAAATAGTAATAATAATAATATAGATGGATAACATATAATATTCTACTTTCAAATATATGATAAATTTTGCCAATCATCTCAATGAATAATATTACTTGAATCTTATGACTAAAATATGTTATGTATTAAAAAAATTAAATAATAATAGTAATAATAATAATATAGACACCAAATCTACCCAACTAAAAGGAAAATCTTCCCAATTATTTTGAGAACATATTTACTAGAAATGTGTTCTTTTTTATTTTCTATAATATTAAAAAGCATTTTAAGCAATTTAATATAAAAGAGTAAAGTGCATTTGTAGAAAATTAACGAAAATCATTTTACGACAATTATTTTGGGGTATTTTTATATTTTAGTTAATCGATAAATTTATAACCGGAGATGGAAAACCCCTTAACAAACTGTTGCTATTCATCTAAAGGACTAAAAAGTGACGAAAAGTAAATTGCGAAAAGGAAATCACACCAAGAAATCTAAAAAATTTACAAAACTAAGCCAGCAATATTCATCAACTCAAAGTAGAAAAAAGAATTACTCCAATCACCTTTTATATATAAAACTCATCACTAAAAGAAAGAAAAAAGCAGCAAATCAGATTGTAAATGCTTATAACTGGAACCAATATGATCACAGAATCAGATTACGAGCAAGAATAACAAAACTGGCCTTGCCTTAGATAACCTTCAATGCACCCAGCCTCCGATTTCCATTGAATAGCGTTCCCCAGATACCCGATAAACCAGATGTACGACCCACCATCATCTTCATTCCCATTTGCAGAATGACATAACTTGATTGATTTCTCATCATCATGTCACAAATAATAAATAGTGGCATCAAGACTGCTCACAAATTCTGTGAATTTTTTTGAAAAATTTAAATTTTCATTTTGTTTTGGTGCAGTGAGCATCTGTACCGTGCTGTTCACAGTGGTCGTAACCCATCCTGTGAAGAAACTTACGTATCTCGCCAGCACTGCTGTTGCTGGCTTGTAACAAGCGTTCGTCTTCTTCATATATAAGGTATGGTGCTTCACTCTTTTTTCTCGATAATAATTTTGATGCGCCCTTTAGGACGTGATACTCCCAACCCTGAACGTCTATTTTGACAATAAGAACACGCTCAGACTCTCGGATTACTTCATCGAGGGGAATAGTTTTGACTTGAACTGCGATCTCTTCGTTTGATTTAAAGGCCATCTTGGCCCCGGTGGCTGAGATTGCACTGTTGTCGAGCCGTCCAACCAACTGATATATTAAGAAAATTATTATCAGAAAAATAGAGAGCAGGACATAAAAATTAACTCAAGATGAATAACAATTTACTTTAGGCAAAATTTTGTATACACCAGGTGCACCGTGCTACTCAAGTGCATTTTTTACACAATATTGATTGTTTTAACTGAAAATTTTAGTTGTGTACAATTGCACCGTACACCTGGTGTACAAGAGACTTGCTCTTCAATTATATATGATTTTAAGCATGAATAGGGCAAAATGATGCCATATCTAGATTTACAAGTAATGGTTAGAGTGTGTCTGATTTGGGATTTTGAAATCTAAATCTAGTTGTACTTTGGGATTTTATAATTCGGCTTTTAAAACCCATATCCTCCCCTACAAATACCTTTTTTTTTCCTTCATTGCATAGTTATTAAAGGCGCGCTTAAGGCGCCAGGCACTCGGGGCGCCAGCCATCTCGCCTGCCATAGGCCCAGGCGGTTGGGATTTTCTGGGCGCTCGCCTGGGAGCGCCTTTCGGTGCCTCGACTTGGGACAAAAGGCGCGCCTAAGGCGTGCCTTGCGTACATCTAGGGTTTGAAATAAAAAAAACATTTTTTTATTTGTCAAATAACATCAGAATTATAAAAAATAATATCTCTTAAGTCTTAATATTTAAGTGAATCACATCTAGGGTTTCAAGATTCACTTTTTAGGGCAAGGGCAAGTGTGTGGGTGTGAGTGTGAGAGGATCATCTTTTAGCGGCCTTAGAGATGAAGATGAAGATGAAAATGAAGATGAAATTGAATTTAACTTAGAAGGTGAAGATGTGGAGGAAGAAGAATTTCGTGAGGACGATCCACGTTATGATGATGATGAGAAGGAGGAGGAGTTTGCTTTTGATGAATTCGTTGATGGAGATGAATAGTTTGCTATTTATGTCTTTAATTTCGTGATTAAGCTGGATATTTACTGTTTGTTATTATCGTACTTCTATGGTTTGAAGTTTATGTCTTTACTCTTTATTTTGTGTGATTTATATGTTTTTAACCTTCAATTTGTTAGTTAATTATACGTTAGTATGATTAACTTAGGTTTACTTCCATGGTTAGGTTTACTAAGAAATCTTCAAGGTCTTATGTTGTTTTTTCCAGGGATGCAAGGCGCGCGCGCCTAAGGCGCTAGGCGCTGCTTCGCGCCTTGTGGCGCCTTGCGCCATTAATAACTATGCTTCATTGCATTCTCTCAAAAGTCTAATGAATCATTAATGCAAATATGATAATCTTATTCCAACTCTTCTTTTATTTATCACTTTTCATACTTTTTTCCCCTTACATTATGATTTCCAATAATACAAACTAATCATTACACAATCATTCAATTATTACAATTATAATCAATAACAATATAAAAATAGAGCATCTACACTTTCACACATCGGTTTGACATAAAGTTAAACCCTGCTCGACTAGAATCTTAAAACAAACACACACTATTACTATTTATTAAGATTTTGAATCTAGATTTAAGATGTGTAGGGTTTGGGGTTTTTTTAAATCTAGATTTCAAAATTCACTAAATCCCAAACCAAACTAAACCAAACTAAATCCTGAACCAAAATCGGATGGGATGGGGGATGGGGCCATCCCAAACCAAACAGAGCCTTAGAGCCTTGGATGACGGAAACAAAGACTAGTCATGGACAGACATCTCAACACCTACAATCACATACCCATGGTGATGACATTATCAATATACATGAATGATGGATCTCAGCATTGGAGTATCTACGGGAAATAACAAGATTATAATCAACTGTACCATATGTGTTCACACGATGAGATGAAGCTTGATAGACTAATAGCCAGTTTGATTGAGCTTATAGGTTCTTCAAACATCTACACTAAGAGCTTATTATCAAAATTGTTTGGTAAAGTTTTGAAAATAAGATCGTATTTTCATTTCAAAAGATGTTAGGAGTTTATAAGCTGTTTCTGAAAATAATTGTAATTGCAAAATTTTCATTACTAACATCTTAAAAGCTCTGTCATCTTGTTTTAATCCAAACACTTCAACAAATAATTCTTAGATTAAAACTGAATATGTCATGTTATAAGCTCTATAAACATCTTATAAGATCTTTAAAAGTAGCTAAGTTGAACGCCATCTTAACTATATGGAACGATCCCTCTTCTTGGTAGTGAGATTATAAACCAGGTGTGAGATACCATCTAGTTAAGCATTTTTTAAGCAGAGTGTTCAGATAATTGTGAAATATATCAGAAATAAACCCTTTCACAAGCACAGAATTCTAGTTTTTAGACTATTGATATGTGTCCTCCATATCTAGGCAATGATGATATACTAAAAGGTATCAACATTATGACAGAGGATTAAACATACATAAAAGGAAGTTTCTATCATAAAAGTCCATACATCATATAAGCAATGCTTCAACTATAGCATAATCATCTAAAAAATCAAGTGGTGTTTCAGTTTAACCATGCTACTTAAAGCCATGTCTTGAACATTTAGAAATCCAGTAAACTAAGCTTGGCTTCTACAATACATAACATTTTGTATGAGACCATCTCATTAATGAAAAAAAATAGTACTTTTAAACTAAAGCTACAAATTTTTTTCTCCATAGCACAGAACATGTTTGCTAAATTGTCTCACCCAAGATTTATTCACTACCATACAATGTAGTTGCTAGATTTTACTCTTAACAATCCCCATAAAGACGAACTTAAACATCAGAAAATCCCAAGATCCAATCAAAGAGAAATCAAATTACCTTATGAAATGTAATATTCCCATTCCGATCAGACGTGGCCGCCTCAAAAACCTCCACCAGCTTCTCAACTCTATTAAAGTAAATTCCATCACAAATCCTCTGCAAATTCTCAAAAACCGGCTCAAAGGCCAGCACCTTAAACCCCATGACAGCAGCAGCAAAGCTGGCCATCCCGACATTGGCCCCAACATCAACGAAGATCCCCTCCCTTTTCTGCTCCTTCATCTTCTCCAAAAGCTCCTGCACCGTGGCCGAAATATCGGGCCGCCTGAAGGGCTTCCCCTTTAGGGTTCTGACGATGTTTTTGTGGGGCTTTTCGGGCAAATTGCCGAAATCGGAGAGGGAATAGAGAAAGGGGAACTTGAGGCCTTCGACTGTGTTGGCGAAAACAGGGGAGGCTTGAGGGGTGTTGTAGCAATCGAAGGGGGGAATTGGGCGGTCGGAAATTAGGGCTGATATGAATTTTGGGGTGGGGGTTTTGGGGGTTTGGGTGGAGAGATAGAGGAATGCGAGGAGTAGGAGGGTGGTGGAGACGAATAAGAGGAGGTTTTTGGGGGAGAGGATTTTGGAGGGTTGGGTTCTTCTCCAGGCATTTGCCATGGAAATTGAATCTGTAGAAATGGATCTTGCAGTTGCAGAGATGTGGGAGGGGAGAGCTTATTTTGAGGAAAACTTCATCACATTCATACCCACTCTTCACATGCTTCTCCAAAAAAAAAAAAAGACACTCATCAGTCACCACATTGTTTTTTTTTTTTTTTCTCTTTTCTTTTAGCTTGCTTAATTTTTGTTATCATTTTTTCTTTTTTTTTTGGAAAGTATTTTTGCTAGCTTTTTTATCAACATTTTATGATCAACAATAATAGTAATAGTGTACGATATAAACGATTAACATAATATTTTGTCTTAATTATTAGTATAAAGTAATAATAATGGGGTGAGGTGAGTACTTATTATTCATACCCTTATTTTATTTTATTTTAGAAAAGTTAAGGTGATATTCTCATTACTTAAAGTATAAAGGATACTCTAAACCTGAAAGAATTACAACTCAAATAAGCATAAACGTAAAAGAGAAAAAAAGACAGTTTCGTAGGAATAGAGCCAAAAGGATGTGACAACCAATCTTGAATCGGATAACAAAAACTTAGAGGATGATGAGCTCTTAGCCATTTACATGAACTAGTCATAATGTCTACAACAATCTTTCCTGCGTCCGAATTGATTACTCTAAAAATAAGTTCATTCCTTCCCTTCTAAAATTTTCAAATAGTACATTGCCAAATGAGAATCGAAACCTGCTTACCAACTCTTCTTTGACCTTGATTGCAAAAAATCATTGAAGTGATCAGAAATGTCAGTTGAGTAACTCAGGTGAAAGTTTAGTCAGTTACAAATTAAAGACCAAACTAAAAGAGTTCTACTGCAAGGGTAAACAGATATGATACAGATTCCAGGTTTGAGTGGCATAGTACACATTCCAAATTGCCTTCTGCCATATTCAGCCCGCGTCGAACTAGTTTATCCTTTGTAGGTATGCGACCTTGAATCATCTTCCACACAAATGTTGAAACTTTCAATGGTATTGTCTTCCACCAGATTTTATACCACATGAACTGCTCCTCCTCTTCATCTTGTGTTGCGTCTGTAAGGATGAAATATAGATCTCTAGTGCGAAAAACTCCATCACTTGATCCACCCCACGTACGCCTGTCAATCCTGCTATTGATATTTATCCTAGATACTATTCATACCCATTTTTTTCCTTATGTGATATGACCTATGGGGAGGGGAGGACCACTTCAGACCATATTTTTGGGTGGAGTCGTGCATTCTAAATTAATATTTTATTATCGTAATAAAAATACATAATAATATAATATATTTAAAATTTTCAACATAAAATTTAAATTTAAATTGAAAGAACAAATTGTGATAGTATTAGAAATATGTCTATCAATTTTCACGTGATGTGATATTAATAAAAAAAATTAATTGTGATATTATTATAATATATTTTCATAATATGTTTTATTCATCACAATTCTTATGTGAAACTTGTTCATACTATAAAATTGATATAATTACATTTATAAGTTGAGATTATACTCTTATAAATTAATACATATTGCATTTAATGCAATGATATCAATTTTTAACTGTAGTGGTATCAATTGATAAGTGTGATAGTATTAATTAATACTATAAGTTTCATATTATGAACAAGTTTCACAAAAGACCTATTCCTTATCAATATATTTATGAAGTTGAGTTATAAATATTTATGCTATATATATTAATAAGTATGAAATATATAATAATATTTTATATATTAGATTTAATATTGATTGTAATAATTTTAATGTAAACAAATTAGAATAGGGAGGGCAGAATTAGAAAGGCAAGAAGAAATGGCCAAACCCTCCTCGTTGCAAGGCGATAAAAAACAGGACATATCAAATTGCCATCCCGCAATGCAATTGCATTGATAGTTTTGGATTCATAACAAATTAAGAAACTACATGTTTTTACCTAGATTATTTGTCTAGGACAACAAATAATAATACTGAATGAAAATGAAACAAAGCACAAGAACTCAAAAATTATGATTTGCACTTATGTCTTTTTTGTGCTAAAAGTTCAACCATTTTATTTAGAGTTTAACACGTATTTATAGAGTTGCAAGATATTAATTATAATTATTAATGGGGCACTTAATAAGCCCTTGAAATCAGCCTATAATAAATGCACAAGGTCGTCACGTTCTTAATTAACCGTTGCAGGTATTATGTGTTAATTCCTGCTTCCTGATTTGTCTCATCTTTCTGTTTTGGCGACGTGGAATGTAGTCTTCTTCAAGTCGCTCGTCACCCATTAAGTGAACAATGTTGTTTGTATTAGTGGTGAGTAGTGGTTTCCATCTAATCATTGTGTATAAGGCATATGTTGTGCTTTGACATTTAGTTGTGAGAAATACATTCCAGAGCCAAGTTCTATGCTCTGCCTTTGCAATATTTTGTGTTCAATTAGGGATTCAACATGGTATCGAGAGCGGTTTAATTAATTTATTGTTCCGAGTCATTCAATTTGCAGCCGATTTCTTTCAATGACGAGGAAACGAAACACGGCTTGGCCGATGCATATGGCAGAATCTGGTTCCGGATTTGAAAAAGTTTCAATTTGGATTCGAGTTTGGTAATTTCAGAGAGAGATCCGTACTATCTCCATGGAGTTGATCATCCTGGTCTGGTATTAGTTGCACATGCTCGTACTGGCGGAGGTAATTTCTTACCTTGGAAACATGTTATGTTACTAGCGTTAAGTGTGAAGAACAAATTAGGTTTTGTTCATGGTAAAATTGTTAAACCTAAGGAAGACGATGAGTATTATACACTATGGATGAAGGTTAATTTTACTGTTGCTTCATGGATTTTGAATTCACTTTCGAAAGAGTTAAGTGAAACATTTGTTTACACTGAGTCTGCTAAGTTGTTGTGCGATGCAGTTTGTGCTCGATATAGTGAAAACAATGGTCCGATAAAATATAAACTAAAGAGAGAAATTAATACTATAAGTCAAGGAAGTAATACTATTGTTGAATATTTCAATAGGCTTACGAAACTCTAGGATGAATTGACAAGTATTATAGGTGTAACTTGTTGTGATTGTGAGATATGAAGGAAAATAGCTAAAGATTAGATGGGTGATAAGGTGGCTCAGTTTTTTATGGGACTCAATGAGTGTTATGATCATATCAAAAATCAAATTATATTGATGGGTCCTTGCCCACAGTAGATAAAGTTTTCTCTATGATGATTACTGCTGAAAGGCAAAGATTTGTGAATGTGCGTTTTGCTAAGAAAAATTAGTCAGTAGCCATGGCAGCAAAAACATTCTCTAAAAGGAGGAGGAAATAGACCATATGGTAATACTGAAAACTGGAATAACAATAAGAGTGTGGGTGGTTTTGTTAAAAGAGCCAAAGAAGAAAATGCAAGGCTGGTTTATGACTACTGTGATGGAACAGGTCGTGACAACTTTACCTATTTTAGGTTGTGTGGGGTACCAGATTGGTATAAGGATCTGATGTTGGGGTTATACTGGAAAGTATGCTTTTACTTTGTATAACCAAACTGAATTTCTGTCTTATTTACTGAAATAAATTATTTATCACTGATGCTTTAAATATCATTGAATGTTACATATATTTACTGCATAATTGTTCAATAAACAGTACGTGTTACATTGTAGTTAATTTAGTTATACCAGATCACAGAAGATTAAATTAGCAGTCCCTTGTAACTAAAAGTACGTTGTTCACGACCTAGATGGAAATGAACAATCCATCGTGAAAGGTTGAAGTGTAAGGCTCAGATTGGCTTGTCTTGACCAAGAGATTACACTAGTGCATGATCTGTTAATCGAGCAGGACCTGAGGAGGATAAATTCTTCAAAGATGAACCGGGAAGAATTAGACCTCGGTGGTTCGTTATTTCTTAATCTTCGTCCCTTAAATAGGATCGTGTGTGGTTAGTAATTATTGCTTTGACTTATGACGGGTACAGAATCAATGAGATTCAATACTTTATATCTTGGGCAATATTACTGGTCACATGCGATTGCTAAGATTTAATACGAAGAATTGTGTGCGAGTACGCTCGTTTGATTTGCCCCCTTGGGAGGTTCATAAGATTTATCATACCAAATCTTACAAGTGGAATTAATTTCCGGTATGGATAATAATGTTGAACCGTTCCTTGACCAAGGACAAAAGATATTAATTAAAGGAAAACTATTTCAGTGGCTTGAACTAATTAATGGGCTGGATAATCTTAAACACGGGAAATAATAACCGGGAGTCATATTAACAGTAATATGGGTTAAGATGGATAGTGCAATATTAATTATGTAGTGAGATTAATTAATATTTATGGGCTTGAATAATATTGTGGCTCAATATTAGATATTCAAAGTCCATTAGAAGGTACAATCTTAATTCTCCTAAAGGCCCCTCAAGTAGCCCAAACATATGTTGGGATTATACTAGAAAGTATGCTTTTACTTTGTAAAATCAAAATTGAATTTCGGACTTATTTACTGAAATAAATTGTTTATCACTGATGCTTTAAATATCATTGAATGTTACATATATTTACTGCATAACTGTTCAATAAATAGTACGTGTTACATTGTAGTTAATTTAGTGATACCGGATCACGTAAGATTAAATTAATAAAATTCCTTGTAACTAAAAAAAGTACACCATTAACGACCTAGATGGAAATGAACAATCCATCGTGAAAGGTTGAAGTGTAAGGCTCGGATTGGCTTGTCTTGACCAAGAGATTACACTAGTGCGTGACTGATACATTGAATAGAACCTACAGGAGGTCAAATTCTTCAGAACTGAACAAGGAAGAATTAGACCTCAGTGGTTCGTTATTTCTTAATCTTTGTTCCTTAAATAGGATCACGTGTGATTGGTAACTATTGCTTTGACTTATCATGGGTAGAGAATCAACGAGATTCGATACTTTTTATCTTGGGCAATATTATTGGTCACATGTGATTGCTAAGATTTAATACGGAGAATTGTGTGCAAGTACGCTTGTTCGATTTGCCCCATTGGGAGGTTCATAAGCTTTATCATACCAAATCTTGCAAGTGGAATTAGTTTCTTTTATGGATAATAATGTTGAACCGTTCCTTGACCAAGGACAAAAGATATTAATTAATGGAAAGCTATTTCAGTGGCTTGAATTAATTAATGGGCTAGATAATCTTAAACACGGAAGTAATAACAAGGAGCCATATTGACTGTAATATGGGTTAAGATGGATAGTGCAATATTAATTATGTAGTGGGATTAATTAATATTTATGGGCTTGAATAATATTGTGGCTCAATATTGATAATTCAAGATCCATTGGAAGATCCAATCTTAATTCTCCTAAAGGCCCCCTAAGTAGCCCAACATATAGTCCAATAAAAAAAAAGGTGTTTAAAATAAAATAAATATTGTTGCTTATTTTTTTTTCCATTATTTTTAAATTTATGGATAAAAAGGGGAGAAAGATTTTCTTTGAATTTTGTTATGGAATGAAGATATGTATTCTTGGAATACAAGATTATCTCATTAAATTCAAGAAATCTCCCACTTGGTTATTCATGAAGAAAATTTCAAAATTTTTGAAATATAAAGGGCAAGAAAGATTTTCTTGATTTTCTTGAAAAGATATTGTAGGTCCCGAACGGGTTAAGTGAGGGCAGAAGTCTAGAGGGGAGGGGTGAATAGACTTAAAAAAACTTTTCGTCTTGGATCGGTGCGAAAGCGATAGCTTTGATCAGAAGCGAGTGAATCAGTTCGGTCTGATAACCAACTTACTGAACGCCAGAAGGCAGATCAGTTCGGTAACTATCAGATTAACTGATGCGTGCGGAAGCTTAAGTTTTACCCGTGAAAAACCAGTTTGTATAAATCAGATTCCAAGTTTTATCTTTTTAATCAGATGTGAGAAATCAAACCGATCGGATCGTAAGCTTGCGTCTTTGTCTCGATCTTAACTTAGAATGTATGCGCTTTAAGATTATGCGATGTGAGAAGCGATTAATCAAAGCAATAAAAGGCACACAAGATTTATAGTGGTTCGGACAAACCAAATCCTACATCCACTTTCTTCCCTTTCACAAGGGGGCACCAACTTAACCGACTTAACCGACTGGACTTAGATTAGTGTGTTAGTCCAACACAGTACACCAACAGATGTTTTAAGAGTTCTCACTCAAACGATCCCAGAAATCAGTACTAGAAACCCTAGACTGAAATCTTGCTAAACAACTTATCCTAACTTGGGGGTTTGGGTAAGATTGTTGAGGTTCCAACTATGAAATCTTTTCTTCGTATATAAGCGACCGATAGCTAGATGAAAAGATTTCTTGCTAAGAACTTATGGGATGAACACAATATAAAATAAGCTTGAAGTTGGTTCTTCGATGCGAAATCGACTATAGATTGAGCTTCTTGATTATGTTGTTTGTCCCAGCATTTCCGTATTTCACTCTGAAGTGTGATCCCATATTTATAGACCTTGAGATCAAAGAGCCGTTGGAGAGCAATTTGAATCTCAGGCTATTTTTAGGTAGAGTTGCAGGCTTGATGTGACGTGCTTCAGGAACGGCATGGCTGAAAGTTTATAGCCGTTTGAGAGAGAGCAACATCGAATCCATGATATCGGCTCTGTTCATCGTGTCTCTTCCTTATTGGATGAAAGCCTTGCTTTGCAGTGTTGTTCCTCCAACTAAGGTTGGTATTCATCTTGTTCAGATCGCAGACGTATGATAAGATGAAACATCAGTTTTCATCTTATGAGTGATCGTCGATCTGAATCCGATCGATCCACGATGGAGTCTTCGGCGCTGTTGACTTAGCTTCATTTGGTGACTCTCGTGATGTAGGTCTTCTGGTCTTATCTTCTGGAAGTCATCTGATCTTCTAGTATAGAGGTTTGAGCTTCATGACTTCCGCTGAGTTATCTGACAAGATCAGTTAGATCTGATCTTCCGTTCTGGTTTAGCGTTACGCTACGTGGGATATCGCCTTCTTTCTCCGAATCTTGGATCGACCTTTACATATTGAGTTCCCCTCAATATGTGACCTATCTATTACATGGTTTTTTCTATACAATCATTATCAATCGGTCTCCTATAGCAATAATGTAAACATCGATCACTAACAGTCCGACCGTGGTCTATTACATGTGTTTTTGGAACTTTCATCAAAACTATAAATTTCCCAACAATTTCCCCCTTTTTGATGAAACCAAAACACTTGAGAAACCAAACAGTTGATTAGTATAGAACAGTTAAAGAGCAAGTAATCAGAAGACAAAGAGATTTTGTCTTGGGATCAGAAAAATAAACTTTTCATTAGATAAGATGATTACATGTTACATCGGAAAAGTTGAATTTAAAAACTGCTGATCCCTAGACGTCTTCTGAATCTTCACTCCTTGGGCTTGTATCCTTCTGGCATTTCTCTTTGGTCTTGTGGAATGTTGAAAATCTGATAGAGTTTCCATTTGACATCGGGTTATGCGCTTTCTTGATCGATTATCCGTGATTTGCTCAAGATGTCAAAGTAGAATCTCTCAAATGCCGGTCTGTCAAATGAGCCATCGCCTTCTTTTTGAGTATATTAACGAGATCATACTCAAGTAGATATCTTTACATTTATAAGCTTGGCTTCATTTTCCGTGATACTTCGAAAGTCCGGATATTTATTCTCAGAATCGGTTGAGGAACTCATCATCTGGTGATTCTTCTTTTGGGACAAGATCAAGGACAAAGGCATCTAGAAGCCATTCACTTCTGATCTTATTCCATTCCTCAAACCTCTTAGTGCAAAGATTTTTTGGTATAATCTCGTCGACTCTTTGCCGGGCAACAGAGGTTCCGTGCGATTTTCCGATTAATCCTTTCTTAGCCCTTGATTTGAACTTCTTTTTCAACCCTTCCTTGTGCCGTTTTTCTGTCCTTCTTCTTCTTCTTATTTATACGTTCTTTGGACAATTTTGACTAGCTCCTTATCACCAGATGTCGACTAACCAGACTTCCGCGGCTTTTCCGGTCCGAGTAATCGTCCAGATTTTGATGTCCCAAAGACCCAAGAAGACCTTTCTTGCAATTGAGCTTTGTCCATGGGCCTTGTCTTCCGATGTGTCGGTTGGTTTCTCAGATCCTTCCCCTTTTTGGTTTGATCAAAAAGCGATTGAGGTGGGAAGTCAGAGACCCAAAGTCGATCGACAATGCTCGATTTAAATCATTAGCGAGATAAACTCAAGATTGAGCTATTAGATTCGGGCCGGTTGTAATCGTTCTTTCTTGGCGTTTCCATTGTAGCGAAGAGTGTCCAAATCATTTTGTCAAATTTCTCTTCGATAACTCGAGCCTTTTCTCGGTGGCGTCGAAAAAAAGATTGAGTTTCATCCACTGCTTTTGACTTGTCATCAATCGATTTTGTAAGCTCAAGCCAGATATGGTGGACATGGATTGGGAGAACCGATCTCCGATTGCTTCGCTTTTGTTTGAGACCGATTTTGTCTCGATCGCTTAGCACTCCTCAATCTCTTCTTTTCGGGAGATCTTTGAGACAAGATCTCGATCTCCGGGTTGATCGATGGTGATTTGGGATGTAGGAATGGATCCATCACTTGATCGAGTTCGGGATTGTTTGTGCCTCCGGTGGTTGGTCGTGAATCGCTAAACACAGTTCCACTTTCATCGCCGGCTCTCGGCATTCACCATTTCAGGTGCATTTCGAGCTTCTTGAGCGATCTCACTTCTCTTCTTCCGGTAGCCCAACTTCGCGTGGATCGAGCTTTCCGCAGATTTATCGGATATGAGCTGTTTGGTGATCCCACTTTGGCGGACTTCCTCATATCGAAGTCAAAATCTGCGAACTCATCCGCACCACCCATCATTCAACAAGTAAGATAAGATCCGAGAAGCTTTTAATCGAGATCTCGGTGAGGATCTCCATGACTTCTTCTCGATAGCGGGATGGGCGACCGGTTGCCAGGATACATCTCATCAATCTCCGTTCAATTCTTAGTCGACCATTTTTCCGGTGATGGTCTTTGTTGATCTGGATGCGGGGAATGATCCGGTCCGCATTACATTGGATGAGATGTGGAAGCTTGGGTTGTGCTTGAATCGCGGAAGTTATGCGATTGGTTCAACTGCGATGGTTCTGCTTTGTAGTGGCGTTTATATCTGGTTGAGTTCATGGCGGTGAACTAGCGAAGAGAGATATGCTCTGCGACCTTTAGTCCGAGCGGTGAATCAGCTTGAGGTTGAGGAGAAGTAGATTTAACAGCTTTGTGCTTCTCGCCGGATCGTTCTGGCGAGCCCTCGGGTTGAGAAGCTTGCTGTCGATTTCTGTTCTTTGTTGCATAAATTATTCAGTGACTTTTTTCTTCTTCGACTCATCTTCTAGTCTTTAGAGTCGGGGTAGTTTGCTTTGCTTTCTTTGGCCTCTTCTCTGGGCCTTCACGATTTTCGTTTCTTTTACGTGGAGCAACGGGTGTGGATGAGGCGGCTTCTTTGCTCTTTCCTTTCTTGAGTTTTTGTTGGAGTGGGCTCGATGTGTCATCGTCTGGTGGCCCATATATAACCGAAGTTGATGAAGGAAGGCATTGTAGGACTTTGATCCATTCTCGATTCCATTCGGCCTTGGCGGTTTGTCTTTTTAATATGACCGCAACCTTGTTGAGATTGGCCGATTCTCTTTTTCGAGAAAAGACACGCCTGGATTCATTGACTCCAAATTTTTCGTGTTCTTGGAGCAAGATGCTTTTCAGAAGCCGTGCCAATTGATGTTCGAGCCCCATCAATTATTCTTTGCCATCTTTGTACATTTTTGGTGATGTGAGAGCATCGGGCTAAATGAGATTCCCATGATCGTTTTTATGAGAATGTCAAAACAAAGATCTGTACTTTCTTTTGAGCATTGGCCCGATGAATCCAATTTGTCGATGTTTGTATGCCTCTCTTAAGAGCTCCCTCTCGATTTCTTCATCCTCATTCTCCCAGAGTGTGCGAGAGATTCGCCCTTTGGCAAAAGTCAAGCAGGACGAGTGATGTCCGCATTTGTCGGTCGATTTCTTCTCGATTGATTTGACGACATCGGTTAAATCTCGGGCTTTTTTCAGATCCACACTCAAATTTTGCAAGAATTGAAGTGTTTCATACCGCATCACCGATTGCGATTGAAAGCAGAGCAATATGTTTCGATCAAATTTTCTTGAGATTTGTTCCACCTCCATGGATTCGAGAATCCTCGGTGGTTCCAAACCGAAACGAACTTATCCTCGAAGATCTTCGTTTGCGATTCGCATAATTGCACATGATCTTTCCAAGTCCATGAGTGGCCATCTACATGTGAGATAGACTCATTAAATTTGTGCATAATCAATATCAATATCATATCGCTTGGAAAACAAAAAGGCAATGAAGCATAATTTCCGAAAAACAACTTTTGAAAACAATGTTTTTAACGGAAAGAAAGATTCATCATTGCTTTTAAAAGAAAATATTACCGATTCAAATTTTGAGAGGCGATTTTGAAACGTAGAGTAAAATTTGAAGTTTTTCAACGAGAGTAATGCGACGAGTTTGTGAAGCAGAAAAACTCGTAAGGTTTGATGAATCTTTATATAGAGGCGAGGGTACAATAAGACAAGATTTTGAAGATCAATCGTTTTTGAAAAGATTATGCGCTCCAGATGAAGCGGTTTTGATCGTAGGGTTGGAAAAACGCACGTACACAAAACTTTTGGATTTAAAAGCACGATCAAGTAGCAGTTAATACATGTACCCCACGTCCGCATTAAATGATTTGCAGAGTACACGTCACAAGGATAGTGGGTACAGGAAGGCAAATAAAATCGATCACGATCCGATAAATAAATAAAGAACAAGAGAAGAGAGATCGATTCACGGTTGGATGATGTTGTTATCATCAATATTATTTTGTCAATGTTGATTCCACTTGTTGATCTTAATCATTCCGCTTTAAGCCTTAAGAAATTTCCCAACTATGATCCTTTTAACGATCGATCTTCTCCAAATAAGGCTCGATTTGTTGGAACTTCGGGCTTCACGATCTTTCTCGAAAGTACGTCGATTTCCCTTTTTATCCGCCTTGATGGGTTGAAGTTCCCCTTCAACCGATATTTCGTTTATAGACCGATATATCCGATTTATTGGAGTTTCAAGCCACAAAGAGATCTCTCATCCGATCATGCTCGTAAGTAATCAGATTTTGGTTGACCTTATCTGATTCTTTTCAGATAAAGCCAATTCTTGGGATAAGTGTTACCGCCAAAACTTAGTCTAGAGTAGTAGCTTCTATTCCCTAAGTAGGCGTGATTGACATGCGTAAATATCGTGCGAATCTCTCGATATGTCAATCAACCGTAAATTTATCCAATTATCGGGCGTGATTTCTACATTTGTCCTTTTGATGCAAATTTCTGATAGCTTCTTGAACTGACAATTGCATTTGCATCCTTGCTTGGCCTCTATAAAATGGACCAATGTTTTACACAACATCACCCATTCACCATACTTATCTTCTTTGTAAGAATCATGTATCTTGGTGAACCCTTGTTTCCGGTGAGACTTAAGGCAAAACTTTTACACCCTTTTTATGGTTTCATCTTCTCAAATCAACCCTTTGCATCCCTCATTCTTTGTTTTCTTCATCATCTTCGATTTCACATCGATTCTTTGCCAAAGCTTCTCTCTACCACCGGTGGCGGATCTTTTGTGCAACCGAGAAGACACTTCTCCTAACCGTATGCACCTTGTGTGTCTATCACGATGACGTAACCGGAACCATCGGACTTAGTGCGGTATAAAATATCACGACACATGTGCCCATGAGATCGATGACCAACTCTTTGGCACACGTGCTCCATTTTAAAATTGGAGAGCCCTACTACTCTCCTCCTTTTAGGGCTCGGGCTTAGTAATCCTATCAAGGCCTCTGTCGCTCCGGTTTTCTTGATCTTGACTTTTGCATGCGCCTTTGGGATTCGTTCTTTAAAGCCTCTCTCACCTTGTTAAGTGGGGAAAAATGAGAGTTTAAAATCTCTCTTTCCTTCACTTCCGGGGTTAGGATGAGGGTTTAGGGTTATAGGTTAGGATTTTGGTTAACATATGTCTTGACCTCCGGGTCTTTCTTGTACTTGTAACTTCGTAATGTAACCTCACCTTCGGTTTTTATCAATGAAAAGTTACATTATTTCATTTTGTTGTGTAAATTCACCTTTCTTATGCGATTGATAGCTTCTTAATCTCTCGAATCTTGCTTGTTGAATCACAAAGAAAATACTATAACCAACTTGGTTTAATCGGATAATCCTTTAAACCGAGCATTTTCCTTAAATCGATAAACCTTGAATCGATCGGTTCCTTTAAACCGATAGACTTAAAATGATAACACTAAAATCGATCGGTTCCTTTGGATCCGTAGCGTGTATGTTCCGATCGATTTTTGCATATCGATCTCTTGAGATCGGTTAAGATACCAAACTCAATCGATTTTCTCTCGATCCGTTAGTCTCTTAACCAATTTAGTTCGAGAGCATTCCATCAAACATTTTCGGTGACATTTCTCCAAGATCTAGAAGTCCTAGCTCATTGATAAATCTCGAATCGATCTCATTTAGTGGCTTGGTTAGAATATCGGTATACGTATATCAAGATGAATCTTTTCCATTTCGATATTCTTCTTTTCAACGTGATCTCTTATGAAGTGGTGTCGACATCTACATGCTTGCATCTTGTATGTAGAATGGATTCCGAGTGATTGTAATAAAGACTATTATCGCCACGTAGAATATAGGTGCGTTCTTAGCTACAATGTTGTAATCCCACCGCCGACCGAGCAGGCGATTGGGGAACAACGACTTTTCCGACACCATATATTTCGCTTTCGATTGTTGATGTTGCAAATCGATGTCCGCTTTTGAAAACCACGAGATCGATTTCTTCCTAAGAACCGACATGTTCCCGAGGTTGATTTTTCGTCGATCTTGCAACCTCCATAATCGTAATCGAATACCCACTAAGCTCTAGATTATCATCGATGGGTAGAATAAACCAAGGTTTATTGTTCCTTCAGATACTTAAGAATCCGCTTAGTCGCTTTAGGTGGTGACCATTGGATTTGCTCGAAACCGCACATACACCTCATCGCGAAAGTGATATCCGGGTCTCTTTGGCAATCGGGTATAATAAAGATCCAATGAGAGCCCTATATTCCTTCGATTTGTTTTACGACCGCCTCATCTGGATCCATCTTGAATCCAAATCATCATAGAATTTTGGCTTCCTTGCTATTTTGAATTCCAAACTTAGCCAAAATATTCCTAGTGTACTTTGCTTGGCAGATGAATATCCCTTCTGAACTTTGTTTAACTTGGAGACCTAGAAAGTAATTCATCTGACCCATCATGGACATCTCGAATTTCCCTTGATCGGTTCTTTGAATCTTTCACATAGGTTCTTGTTTGGAGATCCAGAAGATGATGTCGCCCACGAATCTGAACCATCGTAATATCTTCTCCATCTTCTATTCGAATAAGGTTCGTCCTAATCGTTCCTTTAGTGAACCCACTTTCGATCAAGAGGCGAGAGAGTGTATCATACCGAAGCTCGCGTGACTGTTTGAACCATAAAGAGCTTTTCTTAAACGATACACTTGGTTGCCTTTTTCAAAGCCTGGAGGTTGTTCGACATAAACTTCCTCCGCTAGTACCCCGTTTAAAAAAGCACTCTTTACGTCCATCGATACACAAAGTGAACCCCTCGTGGGAAGCATACGCCGTAAACGGCCGAATGGCTTCAAAGGCGGCGGCGGTGCAAAGGTCTCATCGTAATCAATTCTTCCGACAGGAATACCCCTTAGCAACAAGTCTTGCCTTATTTACGGTGATAACATTTTTCTCATCTCTCTTGTTCTTGAAGATCCATTTCGTGCCAATTACGTCTTGATGGCTCGGTGCGTCTACTAGTTCCCATACTTCATTTCTCTCGAACTGATTCCGGCTCCTCTGCGCATGGCTAGAATCCGGTTTAAGTTCGTCTTGTAGTGCTTCCTCGATTGTAGTAGGTTCCTTCATGGCGGATAATAAAGAATACATGGCACTTTCACCAATCGATGTCTAGTTTTAATTTTATCGACGGGTCTCCAATTATCGAATCGGTTGGATATTTGGTTATCCGTGTCCTTCTATTCGATTTGCGTCGGTTTTGAGAACATCGTCCGTTTTCGATAAAATCTTATTATTACTAGTGATTGGGAGTGGTGCAGGTTATGGTCCACTTGATAAGAACAAGTCTCGGTGATGTTGGAATCATCGTAATGTCGATGTACGTCAGAAGAAGAACCAGTTCCCCCGAACCGGATGGTTCGATTCTTTCGTCTCGGTGAATCGGCTTTTTTCATCGGCAGTTGTTCGTACCTTAGGATCGATTGATCCGGTGAATCACTAGATCCGGAATGTAAATTGATCTGATTCGATCCTTTATCCTTGATCGTTAAGGCGATCCATTTTCCGAATATCGTCTTGGTAGATCAGTACTTCTTTGTTTCGAGGCGATTTCTCTTGATCGAGAAGATGCTTCATCAAAGGTTATATGGGGTGTTTCTTCCACAACAAGGGTTCGTTTGTTGTAGACCACGAAAGGCTTTGCTAGATGAGAATACCTAGAAATATACCCTCATCGGACTTGGCCTCAAAGGTCTTCAATGACTTTTCCCATTGTTGTGTATGAAACACTTGCACTAAAAAAACATGGGAAGTAAAACACGAGGTTTTCGCCTTCCACAGTTCATGTGGTGTTTTGTAGTGAGCCTTAGTCGGGGGAGACATCATTACTGCGTATGGCATGCGGTGTTGATTATACGCCTTAAAGCGGTTTGGCATCGCATGTTCAAATTTAACATTGTTCGAAAGCGAACTTCTTTGAGAGTTCATTTCTCCGTTCATTTACTCCATTCTGTTGTGGCCGTCACCGGTGATGTTTCATCTCAGATATACCAAACTTAGAGCAAAAATCAATAATAAAGGAGTTCGTAAATTTCAGCCTTTATCGATCCGATTTTTACTCACGACACCCCTTCTCATTTTGTAATCTTCTTAGTAGCTCGGGTATCTTGGTTGTCGTCTCATTCTTCTTATGTAAGAATATAACCGGAGTAAACTTGGAATAGTCATCCACGATTACCGAGTGTATTTGCGTCCGTTGAGACCGACATGGTGTGTATGGCGGGTCCAAACAGATCCATATGAAGCATTTTAAAGATTTCTCTATTTGGATCTTTGGTCCAAAATCCCTTTGAATGAAGCTTTGACTGTTTTTCCCTTCCGACATGCAAGACATGTCGATCCTTTGAGAACACTTCATTCGGAAGTCCTTCCACTAGAGACATCTCGTTATCTTATTAAGAGTTTTAAAGTTCGGGATGGCTCATTCTTTTTGTGCCCAGAGCTAATTCGCTACTTTTGGAACTCTTAACAATCGAGGCATGCATTTCTTGGACAACTGTTCCAATCATTTGTGTAGATCGTCCCTTTTCTTGAACCGATTAGCAATATCACGTTGAGTGACTCGATTCTTGATAGTGCATTGATCGATCGAGAACTCAACACCTGAATCCGTTGTCGTGAAATTGTGAAACCGATAATAGGTTGTCTTCGGACGCCGACAAACGATACTCCGATTATTTGTACATCATCATTCTCTAAGGTTCGAACCCTTTGGTATAACCAAAGTTATCATCACCGAAAAGAGTACACGCGGGCCTTTCGTTTCTATGTAGGAACCGAGGAGATGTTTGCTTCAATCATGTGCCTTGAGCATCCACTATCGATGTACCCGGATAGTTGCTTGCACACCTCCTTTGTTGGCGGACCACGCGAACTCGCAATCGGATCAGTTTTAGGTACCCCTTTCGGATTGGGTCCCGGGGGTTAGGTTTGGATTTGGGGATCCATACAAACGAGCACTTCTATGGTGATCGGTCGGATCGAAGAAGGCCCGATTTGTCTCCGTACTGTCAACATAATCATACTTATCCTCATATGCTTTTCGATTTGTATGATTACTTGTGTGAACCTTGGATGACTTGGAAGACTTATGATTTAGCTTTTACGTTTTGTCTTCTTTTTATCCGATGTGGTTGGTCAGATAGCCCTAAATTTTCGACTATAGGGGTAGATGTACGATTCGCTACCATCAAAAGATTCATATCCTTTTCGCATAGATGGTTTTCGCGGTTTACGAAGCATGCTTATTAGGCGGTGACCTCGATTTGGGTCTCAGATTAGACTTTCCTTTTGTAGGTTGTCTTTTTCCGATTCGATCGTTGATCGGGTTGAGGGTTTCTTCGAAGAACTGGGTTCTTCCGTTGATTCCTCGGTGATGCTTTACCGGTTGGGGGTCCATTTTACATTTCCCTTTACGGTTAGGCACTTGCATTTACCCGCTCAACCGGTCTCTTACCCTATTAGATACAAGTTTGGCTTTTGGTGTATCTTTTTTGAAATTCGCCCGATTACACCTTTTCGAGATGAATCGATCGGGGCTTTTTGAGGATGTGGAGGGTTTCTCATACCAAGTCCCTCCTTATCAATCTTTACTAAAAAAATAGGCGTTCATGTCTTTAATCGGTTTGAGATGATTTTGAAAAAACATCTATTTTCTTACGCAGATTTTCCTCGAGAGGATTTGGACTTTCATGCATTCTAATAGCTCATCGAATTTTGCTTGCAAGATTTTGAAGTCATCATTTTCTTTGTCTGTTAATTTCCATCGTTCTTTGATCTGCTTTTCGATCGAAGCTTTAACTTTGAGAATTTTAAATTCCTCGGTTACCTTCCGGCGGCCACCGATCTAATCTAAGTTGAGAGGTTTTTTCCGAGATCATTTTCTTGACAAAGTGATTATTTTCGATCCTCGACTTATCATTCTCGGCTTCCACAATAGCATAAGTTTCTCTTTGCATTGGAGATCTTCAAGCAATTGCTCGAGTAGAGTGCGAGGTCAATCTCCCCGGTGTGCTTAATGATAGCAGTGTAGAAGGTCGAACGGCTGGGTTTGGAGGTTACCTCGATTTGGTCCTCCCCGGCCATCGAAAGCAAAGTTCATTATCGTCACGAGAATATCGATCTTCACTTTCATAGAAGTTTTATTGCTTGCGTCGGTGAAGTCTTCTCAGAGGAGTATCCTGAGTCCCTCGGAGGCGATAGGAATCGTCAATTTCGACGATCGCTAACCATGGCTCTTCCGTCTCTAAACCGTTGCTCTCTTTTGTTCTCTTTTCTTCCCTCTCTCCGGAAGTCAGTGCGGCAATCAGTGCTATAGTGACACGGCTTCTCTGATTGAAGCACGCCTCCGGATCCACCGTTCCCTTCCTTCCGTGAATCACTCCTTCAGATGACCTATCGGGTGATTTCCCTTCGATAGTAGTCGAGTTTCTTCTATCGATTGGTTATCTCTTCCTTCCTTTGTCCGACTATCTCTTTCCCTTTCATCTCGGTGATCCCTCCGATCATCGATCCGGGTTCTTTCCGGAGATCTATTATTCGATCTCTCCTATCTAGATCCTCGCTATGTTGATAGTCCTTATAAAATCTTCGATACTTACCAAGTTGTATATCGACTTCTCAAGCTTCCCGGTAAGCAACGCGATCGTTTCGCTCGACTTAATATATTTCCAATGGGTTCATTGGCCTTTGTTCGCTCTTGGTTGCCTTGAAAACCATGATTTTGAAGTCGAGGTTTCAAAGAGGGCCTCGTCTTCATCGACTTGACCTCTTTCAATCGGGTCGAACTCGTGAGCTTTAAGACTCAAGAACAAGCTACTAGGTTTCATTCTTGAAATGTCCCGCAATCTTTGATTACCCGGACCTTCATGTCCCACTTCTTGGTGAGAGACCTTAGGATCTTATAGTTGATATCTTTATTATCATCTCTCTACCAAGTTCTCGAAGCTTGTTTTATAGACATTGTAATTCTTCCATCGAGTTCGTTGATGGGTTTTCGTTAGGCAAAGCATCTTGGTTTCTCGAACTTCACGGTTCCGGGCTTTGAAGACTACTGCCTTTTATCTATTCATTTCCTCGCAGATCTCGGCGAGTATCCCACATTGCTTTCGCAGATTTGAG
The DNA here is from genome assembly GCA_037126765.1 of Stenogyne calaminthoides. Classification (NCBI taxonomy): domain Eukaryota; kingdom Viridiplantae; phylum Streptophyta; class Magnoliopsida; order Lamiales; family Lamiaceae; genus Stenogyne; species Stenogyne calaminthoides. Next base: position 5,258,865 of record JBBCBC010000010.1, read on the forward strand.
ATACTTAATCTTCTCTTTGGTGACCTTATCCATTGTCTTCATGATGATATGTCTTGCAATGGTGTCCGAGTATGCTGATTTTCTTTCTTACGTGTCCATCGTATTTGGGCTTTTTTCGTACAAGACTTCGCGTGGGAAAGTCCGGATCTCCTCCATTGCGCAGGGATTGTCGTAGTAAATGATGATGGGTCCTCTCGATGACTTCCATCATTACGCCAATCGATCGAGCCTAGATGGTTGGACATATATATGGCCCAATCCGCATACTCATCAATAGAGAACTTGAGATCATGATACATAACGGATGTGTTATCCATCTTTGAGTGATTTTGGAAAATGAATGAGTTTTAAAAACGGTTTTTCAAGATCGGTTCGGATGACCACAATGACACGTAGTCGATTGGTCGGAAGAACCAACCCTCTCGATACCACTTGTAGGTCCCGAGCGGGTTAAGTGAAGGTAAGTCTAGAGGGGGAGGGTGAATAGACGAAAAAACTTTTAGATGCGGATCGGTGTGCGGCGGATAGCTTTGATCAGAGGCGAAAGTGAATCGATTGGTCGATAACCAACTTCTATGAACGCCGAAAAGGCGGTCGATTCGGTAACTATCGATTAAGCGATGCGTCTTGGAAGTTAAGTTTTACCCGTGAAAAACCGGTTTGTATAAATCCAGATTCCAAGTTTTATCTTTTTAATCGGATGTGAGAAATCAGGTCCGATCGGATCGAAGCTTGGTCTTTATCGATCTTAACTTAGAATGTATGCGCTTTAAGATTGTGCGATGTGAGAGCGGTTAATCAAAGCGATAAAGGCAACATAAGATTTATAGTGGTTCGGACAAAACCGGTCCTACATCCACTCTTCCCTTTCACAAGGGCACCAACTTAACCGACTTAACCGGGATTTGGACTTAGATTAGTGTGTTAGTCCAACACAAGACACCAATGGATGTTTTAAGAGTTCTCACTCAAACGATCCTAAATCGAGATTAGAAACCCTAGATCGAATCTTGCTAAACAACTTATCCTAACTTGGGGTTTGGGTAAGATTGTTGAGGTTCCAACTATGAAATCTTTTCTTGCGTATAAGCGACGATAGCTAGATGAAAAGATTTCTTGCTAAGAACTTATGGGATGAACACAATATAAAATAAGCTTGAAGTTGTGTTCTTCGCATGGAAATCGACTATAGATTGAGCTTCTTGATTATGTTGTTTGTCCCAAAGATTTCGTGTATTTCACTCGGAAGTGTGATCCCATATTTATAGACCTTGAGATCAAAGAGCCGTTGGAGAGCAATTTGAATCTCGGGCTATTTTAGGTAGAGTTAGTGCTTGATGTGGCGTCTTCGTGAAGCGGCGTGGCTGAAAGTTTATAGCCGTTGAGAGAGAGAACAACATCGAATCCGCGAGTATAAAGCTCTGTTCATACGTGTCTCTTCCTTATTGGATGAAAGCCTTGCTTTGCGGTGTTGTTCCTCCAACTAAGGTTGGTATTCATCTTGTTCGGATCGCAGGCGTATGATAAGATGAAACATCGATTTTCATCTTATGAAATGATGTCGATCGATCTGAATCGATCGATCCACACGATGGAGTCTTCGGCGCATTGACTTAGCTTCAACCGGCCGACTCGGCGATGTAGGTCTTCGGTCTTATCTTCCGGAAGTCATCGATCTTCTAGAATAGAGGTTTGAGCTTCATGTTCATTTGAGTTATCGACAAGATCGATTAGATCCGATCTTAGATTCGGTTTAGCGTTCGCTCTCCGGATATCGCTTTCTTACGAATCTTGAGATCGACCTTTACATATTGAGTTCCCCCTCAATATGTGACCTATCTATTACATCGGTTTTTCTATACAATCATTATCAATGGTCTCCTATAGCGATAATGTAAACATCGGTCGACCTAATGTGTCCATTTGGTCCTATTACATGTGTTTTGGAACTTTCATCAAAACTATAAATTTCCCAATGAGATATTATGGAAGATATGTATTTCTTGAAATACAAGAATATCTCATAAATTCAAGAAGATCAAAATCTTGGATTCTTGCCTATAATTTCGAAATATCCCATAACAAAGAAAGAGTGGGATTTTGTGGAATATTATAATTATGGGAAAAAAAGAATATAGGAGATATATTCAAGATTTCTTGGAGATCAAGAAAAGATTTTCCCACATTATTTTTTTTTTGCCCAAAATTTTCGACCACCTATGCTCTATAAATAGGGGATGACTCTCTTTTCATTCCCAAGTACAATTCCATGTCTTTGGAAAAATTAGTAAATCCACAAAGGTGGTGCAACATAATTTATTTTCCTTTTGTTAATTGTTCGCAAGTGTCTTACCACTGGATAGTCGAGCAAGGATTAAGGGAATACTTGTGAAGTTCTTTTGGTGAGTCTAATCAACCAAGTCATTGCCATCCCAAGAGGTACGTTCACGTAAACTCGTAGAATTCCGCATGCGTAGGATTTACGTGAATTAATTATATGCATGATTTGTTGTTGGATTATTATTTGAATTAATATAGGATTAATTCATGCTAGTAATAATTATAAGAATTAAATTTGTATTTAAATATGCACCCCAAATAGATCTGTGCAACTTATTCCCCAACAACTGGTATCAGAGCCACGGTTTCGGGCTCTGAATTTTTAAATTGTAATTTAATTCGTTGTCATTAAATTTGAAATTGGATAGTAGAGTTGCTAGATCTTTTTTGCAGGTATCCAATTGTCATGGCATTTAATGTGTTTATTTATGCATGCATATAAATTGTGGTTTTTAATTCGATTCGTTCGGATTCATTTTGCCTCGTGAGAAAATCCACGAGTAGATTAGGATTTGTTTGATTTGATCAATGTAATAGACTAGTCTAGATCTAGGTTTATTTATTTTTTGTAAATAAATTGTAACAGATCGGAAACGGAGGCGAGATTTAAGAATTAAAGGATAAAATCCAAAACCGGACGTGGGCGGCGTGCGTCGCAAGAAAACATGCCAAGGTGAGGCACGCTACAAGAACGTTTTAGGGACGTTATTCAGAGGCCAAGACCGCCGCAGGTTTAAGGGATCAAGACAAGGCGGCATTCGCCAAGGCCAGAAGAATGGGTATTGCATGCGAAATGTAATCGTATGACGCGAGGCGAAGGCTACGGATAAGCATTAACGCGCGCGAGCGACGCGCGACGCTACCGAAGTTCCACTAAGCAGCGAGGCCGGGCGAGTGCGCTAGATGCTGCCGCTTCGCCGAAAGCCTGCTGAAGCCGACGCAGCGACATTGTCGAGTCAACTGGCAATGCGCTTGGCTACACAAGACGGGCTGTGATTTGCTTTCGGGATGGCGGGCGGATCGGATCGTGCATCCGGAGAGCTACTTGGCGTGCATGCGTTCGAGGGAGGTTTTTTTTCGAGACGATCGAGTGGGGAGATATTCAAGACGGCGTTTCTTCAAAATCAAGTAAAGAAAAATCAAACCATGACAATTGGATAATTTGTGCCCAATATGTTTATTTTTCCGCTTTTGCTTGATTTATTAATATGTTATCTTATGCTTTATTTAATTTGTTTAAATGTGTTTGCATGAGAGTTGCCCAATGAAAAATCTCACCGCCAAAAAATTACTAAGTATGTTTAAATAATTAATTGACAATTTTATTCGGATAATAAAATTGAATTAATTTTGACCTCCATGATTTATTTATTTGTGAATTCTTTTGGAGAAATTCCCTACGGGGACGGCCAAAAGTTAGCTTTCACATGAATGAATTCCAAAGGGATGATTGTGGATTATTACTAGTGGCGATTTATGACCCTCCCCCACGAGGCTCGTTCAAAATTAAATAATAATCATGTATTTAATCATGGTTATTACTTAGGTATAAAATTGATATGCATATACTTCCTCAAGTCCCCCGTCAATTTTATATTGGTCAAGTGGGAGCCAACTATTAATCTGGATATTAAAGGTTTGTAAATCGTTCTTGTTTGTAACTCCGCTTGAATGTGTTTAAAAATGACCCACCCCGTGGCTTTATTTAAACTTTTTTGAGATGTTGGTCGATGCATGTTCATATTTTTTTTGAGATTTTAATATGATGCATGTGATCGAACCTTGTGATATATTTGTGCTTATGAATATTATTGTTTATTTTAGTTCATCATGTCGCAACCTTTTAATCCTTTGTTTTTATACACTCAAAGAACACCAATTAACCGGGCGTAAAACTATAATGTTTGGAAACGAAATATGAGTTTTGTCCTACTCGCACAAGAACATCATTGGGTTCTTGATGTACCCAAGCCACGTAAGTTTCACCGATGCATCACCTAATGCGGAAAGACACTTGTATAATATTTGGGAGCAGCCAATGAACCCATGAAACGTGTAATCTTGACTTCTTTGCTCGATGATTTGAGACACATTCATGGCGGTGTTTGAGTCTGCTGCAGTAAATTATGCAAAGTCTTGAAGAAATGTTTTAACAAAAAAGACCGCATGATCAATCAGTTTAAAAATGACGACGTGGCCAGGCTAAAGATGGCTGAGGGAACACCCGTGAGGGAGCATGTTCTCAAAATTAAACACCATTTTGAAAAACTGGGGTATCTCGAAACTAAGTATTGTGATGAGGCCCAAATCGAATTTTTTTTGCTAACTCTTCCAAGATGCTTCGATGGATTTTACTGTAGTTTTGTGATGAGTGATCACATGTTTACTATGGACATCCTACAAGAAGTCTTGGAGAAGATAGAGAAGCATCTAGGAAAGAAAAACGAAGCATTGGTGACCAAAAGTCTTTTCTCGAGATCTAGGCCAGTGGAAGGCAAGCCTCAAGAAAAGGAAAGTGGTCAGAACCAAAGCAAACTCATCACTAAGAAAAGTGAGAAAAAGACAGTTAGCTGTTTGGGTGTCAAGAAAGGACCAAAAGAAAAATGTTTTAATTGCGGTGAGAAAAGACATTGGAGGTTAGTCTGTTCCAATCCCAAAAGGAAAGGAAAGAAAGGTAATTCTCACGCACTAGTTGTTGAAACTTGTTTAGCGGCGTATGCCTTCCATTTATGGGTAGTGGATACGGGATCCACTGATCATGTTTGTTTCACTTTACAGGGGTTCAAGCGGACCCGACAACTTAGTGAGAGTGAGATTCTCATCACACTGGGCAATGCTACGAGAGTGGCAGCTGAAGCAGTGGGAGAAGTGCACCTGTCTTTTGAAGACAGAGTTTTAATTTTAAGAGAAGTTCTTTACGTTCCTAGTTTTAGAAAGAATTTAATTTCGATTTCTAAACTCTACCTTGATGGATATTCGGTTACTTTTGATAAAGTTGTTACCATTTCTCTTTATGATAAATTTATCTGTCATGGAACGTTGTTGAATAATCTCTATACAATTAACTGTGCACACCACTCACGAAATGCATCCTATAACACATCAAGTGTTTCCGATAAAAGAAAACGTTCATCAGACGTGAACGAGACACTTCTATGACATCTAAGATTGGGTCATATAAATCCAAAGAGGATCCAAAGGTTGGTGAAAGACGGTTCACTGGATTTTCTCCAAGTTGAACCAATTCCAACCTGCGAATCATGTTTGGAGGGTAAAATGACCAAGAGGACATTCGGAGCCAAGGGGAATAGAGCCAAAGAAGTGTTAGAAATCGTTCAAACAGATGTAAGCAAGAGGAGGTTATGAGTATTTCGTCACTTTTATTCATGACTACTCAAGGTACGGTTATATTTTCCTTATGAAGCATAAATCTTAGACCTTTGAGAAATTCAAAGAATTTAAGGCTCAAGCAGAGAATCATAGGGAAAAACGTATCAAGTCTCTACGATCCGATCGTGGAGGCGAATACCTCAGCGATGAGTTTTTTGAACTACTTGTCTGATAAAGGGATTGCATCCCAGCTAACTGCACCCGGAACCCCTCAACAAAACGGGGTTGCAGAGCGAAGAAACAGAACTCTTTTGGAAATGTGATCGAACCTTGTGATATGTTTGTGCTTATACAAATTGTTATTTATTTCAGTTCAGCATGTCGCAACCTTTTAATCCACTGTTCAATATACTTAAAGATAATTTGCTTACTGGTGAAAACTTCGTTGATTGGAATCGTAAACTTACTATTGTCCTCACTGCACAAAGCCATAACTGGGTTCTCACTACACCTAAACTAGAAAAGCCAAAAGATGAGTCAACTAAAACGGTTAAGAAAGAGTATGCTGACTGGGAGCGTTCCAACGAAATGGCAAAGTGTACCATCTTGGCTTCTATGTCAGATGTGTTGCAACACCAACACCAGAATGTTGAGACCACTGCAGACATCATGACTAGTCTTAAAGCGATGTTTCAACATCAGAACCTTGTGGCCCGTCAGATTACCATGAGGGACTTGCTCTCTATGAAAATGGTGGAGGGAACACCTGTAAGGGAGCACGTTCTCCAGATGATGGCTCACCTTAACAAACTTAAGGTTCTTTGCGCTGAATACGATATCGAGACCCAAATCGATTTCGTGCTCCATTCTCTGCCGAAAAGTTTTGAACAGTTCAGGTTGAACTACCAAATGAACAATCAGAAGTTCTCGATGTCTGACCTGTTACAAGCTTTAGTCTCGGCAGAGGCGATACTGGGGCAAAAAGAGCCAAGCCTTGGTGGCATATGGACCTTCTTCTTCTTCTAGGCCAAAGGGTGGTAAGAAAAAGAAGAAGGACAAAGGCCACAAGCAAGTGAACTCAAGTGTCGCCAATGGCAAAGAAAATGTGAAGAGAGGTGGAGGAGTGAGTAAACCAGCTAAGGGGAAGTGCTTCAACTGCGGTGAAAAAGGACATTGGAGGTCAGCCTGTTCCAAACCTAAAAGGAATGGAAAGAAAGGTAATTCTCTCACACACTAGTTGTTGAAACTTGTTTAGCAGCGTATACCTCCCATTTATGGGTGGTGGATACGGGATCCACTGATCATGTTTGTTTCACTTCACAGGGGTTCAAGCGGACCCGACAACTTAGTGGGAGTGAGATCATCATCACATTGGGCGATGCTACGAAGAGTGGCAGCTGAAGCAGTGGGAGAAGTGCACCTGTCTTTTGAAGACAGAGTTTTAATTTTAAGAGAAGTTCTTTACGTTCCTAGTTTTAGAAAGAATTTAATTTCGGTTTCTAAACTCTACCTTGATGGATATTCGGTTACTTTTGATAAAGTTGTTACCATTTCTCTTTATGATAAATTTATCTGTCATGGAACGTTGTTGAATAATCTCTATACAATTAACTGTGCACACCACTCACGAAATGCATCCTATAACACATCAAGTGTTTCCGATAAAAGAAAACGTTCATCAGACGTGAACGAGACACTTCTATGACATCTAAGATTGGGTCATATAAATCCAAAGAGGATCCAAAGGTTGGTGAAAGACGGTTCACTGGATTTTCTCCAAGTTGAACCAATTCCAACCTGCGAATCATGTTTGGAGGGTAAAATGACCAAGAGGACATTCGGAGCCAAGGGGAATAGAGCCAAAGAAGTGTTAGAAATCGTTCAAACAGATGTAAGCAAGAGGAGGTTATGAGTATTTCGTCACTTTTATTCATGACTACTCAAGGTACGGTTATATTTTCCTTATGAAGCATAAATCTTAGACCTTTGAGAAATTCAAAGAATTTAAGGCTCAAGCAGAGAATCATAGGGAAAAACGTATCAAGTCTCTACGATCCGATCGTGGAGGCGAATACCTCAGCGATGAGTTTTTTGAACTACTTGTCTGATAAAGGGATTGCATCCCAGCTAACTGCACCCGGAACCCCTCAACAAAACGGGGTTGCAGAGCGAAGAAACAGAACTCTTTTGGAAATGTGATCGAACCTTGTGATATGTTTGTGCTTATACAAATTGTTATTTATTTCAGTTCAGCATGTCGCAACCTTTTAATCCACTGTTCAATATACTTAAAGATAATTTGCTTACTGGTGAAAACTTCGTTGATTGGAATCGTAAACTTACTATTGTCCTCACTGCACAAAGCCATAACTGGGTTCTCACTACACCTAAACTAGAAAAGCCAAAAGATGAGTCAACTAAAACGGTTAAGAAAGAGTATGCTGACTGGGAGCGTTCCAACGAAATGGCAAAGTGTACCATCTTGGCTTCTATGTCAGATGTGTTGCAACACCAACACCAGAATGTTGAGACCACTGCAGACATCATGACTAGTCTTAAAGCGATGTTTCAACATCAGAACCGTGTGGCCCGTCAGATTACCATGAGGGACTTGCTCTCTATGAAAATGGTGGAGGGAACACCTGTAAGGGAGCACGTTCTCCAGATGATGGCTCACCTTAACAAACTTAAGGTTCTTGGCGCTGAATACGATATCGAGACCCAAATCGATTTCGTGCTCCATTCTCTGCCGAAAAGTTTTGAACAGTTCAGGTTGAACTACCAAATGAACAATCAGAAGTTCTCAATGTCTGACCTGTTACAAGCTTTAGTCTCAGCAGAGGCAATACTGGGGCAAAAAGAGCTAAGCCTTGGTGGCAAATGGACCTTCTTCTTCTTCTAGGCCAAAGGGTGGTAAGAAAAAGAAGAAGGACAAAGGCCACAAGCAAGTGAACTCAAGTGTCGCCAATGGCAAAGAAAATGTGAAGAGAGGTGGAGGAGTGAGTAAACCAGCTAAGGGGAAGTGCTTCAACTGCGGTGAAAAAGGACATTGGAGGTCAGCCTGTTCCAAACCTAAAAGGAATGGAAAGAAAGGTAATTCTCTCACACACTAGTTGTTGAAACATGTTTAGCAGCGTATACCTCCCATTTATGGGTGGTGGATACGGGATCCACTGATCATGTTTGTTTCACTTCACAGGGGTTCAAGCGGACCCGACAACTTAGTGGGAGTGAGATCATCATCACATTGGGCGATGCTACGAAGAGTGGCAGCTGAAGCAGTGGGAGAAGTGCACCTGTCTTTTGAAGACAGACTTTTAATTTTAAGAGATGTTCTTTACGTTTCGAAATTTAGAAAGAATTTAATTTCAGTTTCTAAACTTTTTCTTGATGGATATTCGGTTACTTTTGATAAAGTTGTTACCATTTCTCTTTATGATAAATTTATCTGTCATGGAACGTTGTTGAATAATCTCTATACAATTAACTGTGCACACCACTCACGAAATGCATCCTATAACACATCAACTGTTTCCGATAAAAGAAAATGTTCATCAGATGTGAACGAGACACTTCTATGGCATCTTAGATTGGGACATATTAATCCAAAAAGGATTCAATGGTTGGTAGAAGATGGTTCATTGGAGTCTCTCCGGGTTGAACCAATCCCAACTTGTGAATCATGCTTGGAGGGTAAAATGACCAAGAGGGCATTCGGAGCCAAGGGGAATAGAGCCAAAGAAGTGTTAGAAATCGTTCACACAGACGTATGTGGTCTAATGTCAATCAAAGCAAGAGGAGGTTATGAGTATTTCGTCACCTTCATTGATGATTACTCAAGGTACGACTACATTTTCCTTATGAAGCATAAATCTGAGACCTTTGACAAATTCAAAGAATTTAAGGCTCAAGCAGAGAATCATAGGGAAAAACGTATCAAGTCTCTACGATCTGATCGTGGAGGCGAGTACCTCAGCGATGAGTTTTTTGAACTACTTGTCTGATAAAGGGATTGCATCCCAGCTAACTGCACCCGGAACCCCTCAACAAAACGGGGTTGCAGAGCGAAGAAACAAAACTCTTTTAGAAATTGTTAGATCAATGATGAGTTATGCGGATCTACCCAAGTCGTTCTGGGGTCATGCCCTGGAAACAACGGCTTATATTCTGAACTTGGTGCCATCCAAATCGGTTCTCAAAACTCCCAAAGAATTGTGGACCGGGCGTAAGCCCAGTTTGAGACACATGAGAATTTGGGGGTGTCCGGCCTACGTGTTGGACAAGGAAGCCGGAAAATTGGATCCTCGATCAGAATTAAGGTTGTTTATAGGATACCCCGAGGGAACAAAAGGGTGTATGTTCTATGGTCCCGAGGATCAAAAGGTGGTAATAAGCACCCACTTTAGATTTTTGGAAGAAGACTATATGAACGAAAGAAAGCCCAGAAGTGAGACTACCTTAAATGAGCTTAGAGGGTTAACCTTAGTGCCAAATGTACAAGATGACATACCAAATGACACACTTACACAACCGGAACCTCGACGTAGTGGGAGGGTTGTGAAACAACCCGAGAGATTCATGGGGATAGGAGAGTCCTCGGACTTAGTCCCCGGTCAATCAGACCCATGGACTTACGATAAGGCAATTCAAGACAAGGATGCGGTTTCTTGGCAAACAGTAATGGAAGCCGAAATGGGTTCTATGGATCATAACAGAGTGTGGGAGCTAGTCGAACCACTCAATGGGGTCAAACCCATTGGCTGCAAGTGGGTATACAAGAGGAAAAGAGGACCGGACGGGAAGGTGGAAACCTTCAAGACAAGGCTTGTGGTGAAAGGTTATACTCAGAAAGAGGGGATCGACTATGAGGAAACCTTCTCACCTGTAGCAATGCTCAAGTCCATCCGAATTCTCTTGTCGATTGTTGCTCATCTCGACTTTGAAATCTGGCAAATGGATGTCAAGACGGCTTTCCTTAACGGAAGTCTTGAAGAAGAGATCTATATGCAACAACCCCAAGGCTTCATTGAAAAAGGCCAAGAACACCTAGTTTGCAAGCTCAAGAAGTCCATTTATGGACTCAAACAAGCATCCAGAGCTTGGAACCAATGTTTTGATCAAGTAATAAAGTCTTATGGGTTTGATCAAAATGAATACGAAAGTTGTGTGTACAAGAAGCGTGTCGGAACTGCATTGGTATTCTTAGTACTATCGAGAGCGACATTTCGCTCGCCGGTGACGATGTAAAGGTGTTGTCAGACGTAAGGGCATGGCTTTCAAAATAGTTTGATATGAAGGACTTAGGGGAAGCCGGGCACATCCTTGAGATCAAGATCACTCGAGATCGTAAGAAAATGATGATAGTCTTATCGCAAGCTTCATATATAGACATTGTCTTGAAGCGATTGAGCATGCAGGATTCCAAGAAAGGCTTCATACCTTCAGGCATGGAATCCATCTATCCAAGGATATGTGCCCTAAGACACAGAGAGAGAGAGAGATGACATGAAAGGCATTCCTGATGCTTCGGCTGTCGGAAGCCTTATGTATGCAATGTTGTGCACGAGACCGGATATCTGCTTTGTTGTTGGCATGGTGGCGAGATATCAAAGTAATCCGGGAAAAGAGCATTGGACGGCAGTTAAGAACATTTTGAAGTATCTGAAAAGAACTCGGGATAGAATGTTAGTTTATCAGTCAGACAGTCTAATCTCCATCGGTTACACGAACTCGGATTTCCAATCAGACTTAGATTTCAGAAAATCTACCTCCGGTAGTGTGATTTGCATGGGGGGAGGAGCCATGACATGGAGAAGCGTTAAGCAGAAATGCATCGCCGATTCTACCATGGAAGCCGAATACATAGCTTCTTACAAGGCAGCGAAAGAAGCGGTTTGGCTCAAGAACTTTCTAGTGGACTTGGATGTAGTTTCGAATTTGCCCAGCACAATCACTATTTACTGTGATAATGCCGGAGCAGTTGCAAATTCAAGGGAACCAAGAGCCCACAAGGCCAGCAAACACATTGAAAGGAAATACCATCTTATAAGAGAAATTGTTAAGAGAGGAGATATAGAGGTGGCAAAGATCGCGTCAGAAGACAACCTAGCAGATCCATTCACAAAGGGTCTGCCTCAGAATACATTCTAGAGACATGTTGAAGGAATGGGTGTCAAGACCGTTGTCAATCTGCTTTGAATATAAGTGGGAGATATTATTAGGTTCGTGTAGGTGACATTAGATGTCACGTATTAGGAACTACACGAGATATGTTGTAGTATACTTAAAAGCAAACTTTGAGTATAAGTGAGAGATTGTTGGGGTTATACTGGAAAGTATGCTTTTACTTTGTATAACCAAACTGAATTTCTGTCTTATTTACTGAAATAAATTATTTATCACTGATGCTTTAAATATCATTGAATGTTACATATATTTACTGCATAATTGTTCAATAAACAGTACGTGTTACATTGTAGTTAATTTAGTGATACCAGATCACAGAAGATTAAATTAACAGTCCCTTGTAACTAAAAGTACGTTGTTCACGACCTAGATGGAAATGAACAATCCATCGTGAAAGGTTGAAGTGTAAGGCTCAGATTGACTTGTCTTGACCAAGAGATTACACTAGTGCATGACTGATGCACTGAATAAGACCTACAGAAGGATAAATTCTTCAGCACTGAACCAGGAAGAATTAGACCTCAGTGGTTCGTTATTTCTTAATCTTCGTCCCTTAAATAGGATCGTGTGTGGTTAGTAATTATTGCTTTGATTTATGACGGGTAGAGAATCAATGAGATTCAATACTTTATATCTTGGGCAATATTACTGGTCACATGCGATTGCTAAGATTTAATACGAAGAATCGTGTGCGAGTACGCTCGTTTGATTTGCCCCCTTGGGAGGTTCATAAAATTTATCATACCAAATCTTGCAAGTGGAATTAGTTTCCGGTATGGATAATAATGTTGAACCGTTCCTTGACCAAGGACAAAATATATTAATTAAAGGAAAACTATTTCAGTGGCTTGAACTAATTAATGGGCTGGATAATCTTAAACACGGGAAATAATTACCGGGAGTCATATTAACAGTAATATGGGTTAAGATGGATAGTGCAATATTAATTATGTAGTGGGATTAATTAATATTTATAGGCTTGAATAATATTGTGGCTCAATATTAGATATTCAAAGTCCATTAGAAGGTCCAATTTTAATTCTCCTAAAGTCCCCTCAAGTAGCCCAAACATAAAGTCCAATAACTGAAAAATTTTGTTTTAAATTAAATAAAATATTGTTGCCGATTTTTCCTAAAATTTTCGAAAATAAATAAATAAAGAGGGAGAAAGATTTTCTTTGAATTTTGTTATGGAATGAGGATAAGTATTCTTGGAATGCAAGTTTATCTCATTAAATTCAAGAAATCTCCCACTTGGCTATTTATTTTGTATTTTTCGAAAATAATGAAAAATAAGGAAGGAAAGATTTTTTTTGATTTTCTTGAAAAGATATTATGGAAGATATGTATTCTTGGAATATAAGAATATCTCATAAAATTCAAGAAGATCCAAATCTTGGATTCTTACTCCTTATTATTTTCAAAAATGTCATAACAAGAGGAGTTGGGATTTTTGTGGAATATTTTAAATATGGAGAAAAGAATATATTGGATATATTCAAGATTTCTTGGAGATCAAGAAAAAGATTTTCCCATCTTATTCATGCACAAATTTTCGACCAACACCCCCTCTATAAATCGGGGATGAATTTTTCATCCCCAGGGCAATTCCATGTGTTGGAAAAATTAGAAATCCACAAAGGTGGTGCAAAGTAATTTTATTTTTCCTTTTGTTAAATTGTTCGCGAGTTCCTACCACCGGATTGTTGAACAAGGATAAGGGAATACTTGAGAAGGTTTTTTAGTGTGTTCGTGTGAACGGGATCCATCTTCTCAACGGTTGTCACTCCGAGAGGTTAGTTCACGTAAACCCGTAGTATTTCCGCAAGCGTAGGATTTATGTGAACTGTTTATATGCATGATTGGTTGTTCAATTATTATTTGAATTAATATAAGATTAATTCATGCTAGTAAAATTGTTAGAATTAAATTTGTATTTAAATATTCATCCCGAATAGATCCGGGCAATTAATTCCCCAACATCTGAAGGATAAGAAATCTAGGAGAAGGTATGCAAATATGACAGATCATGAGAATGATGTGCAGAGGTCATCTAATTTTGACAAGAGAGGTAGCAATGGGGCTGATCTTTCAGTTATAATGCAGCAGCTGCAAGAGATAAGCCAATACCTAAGGGATAAGGATAGATCAGACACAAACCTGGACTTTGCACAATTCGTCAGTTTTGCATGTAAACATTTTGTTTTACCATTGCATTTTGCATTGAGCTTATTTGACAATGATGATCAGAATACTTGGATCATAGACACTGGTGCTAGTAAGCCCATGTGTACTAATGAAAAGATTATGAATAATTTATGTTTGTTGAGCAAGAGAATTGATGTTTGTCTACCAAATGGGAAGATGGTTGAGGTAAAAATTTCAGGGGATGTTCATATATCTTCAGACATAATATTGAGGGATGTGTTGTATATACCTAGTTCTAAGTATAATTTGTTGTATGTAGCTCAGTTATGTAGTACATCTAACATGAGGTGTATTTTCTTGTCCAACTCATTCCCCAACAGGACTAGCACAGTGATGGGCACTGTCCAATTGATTGGGAATCTATACATTCTCAAGACGGAAGTGAAGCATATTGGAATAAATGCTTGTAATGTTTCTTTAAATAATTGGCATAGATGCTTAGGCCATGCATCTTATAGTACCATGAAACATTTGTCTTTCATTAAGTATGATTCTGTTGTTTCTGATATAGATAAGGTTAATAAATGTGAAATATGTATTAGAGCCAAATATCACAGAGATATTTTTCCTCATAGTTCTATAAAAATATATGATTGTTTTCATTTGATTCATGTGGATGTTTGGGGACCTTGCAAAGAAACTTCTTTGACTAATACACTATACTTTCTAACTGTGGTGGATGATTTTAGTAGGGGAACTTGAGTTCTCCTTATGAAACATAAATCTGAGGTAAACAAGTTATTACAGTCTTTTATTGTTATAGTGGATAGACAGTTTGATAAGAAGGTAAAAATTGTCAAGAGTGACAATTGAATGGAGTTTTCGGGTAAAGAATCTCATGATTTCTTTACCAATCAAGGGATAGTGCATGAGAGAACTTGTGTTTATACACCCCCAACAAAACAGGGTGGTTGAGAGGAAGCATGGGCACATTTTAGAGATTGCAAGGGCAGTAATGTTTCATTCATATTTGCCTATGAAATTCTGGCCACAGTATGTCCTCATTGCAGCACACATCATTAATAGACAGCCAACTGTTATTTTTCAGTGGAAGACACCTTATAAGAAGTTATATGGCAAGCCTCATGATTATGAGCGGATTAAGCCTTTTGGTTGCTTGGCTTATGCAGCACGATTTCATAGTTTACGAAAGTTTGATTCTAGAACCCACACGTGTGTGTTCTTGTGATATGTGCCAGGAAGAAAGAGGTATCATTTGTTTGATATAGAGATCTAAACAACTTTTGATCTCCAGGGATGTTCATTTTCATATTGAGTTTTTTCCTTTCCATGCTTCAAAGCCATTTTCTCTGGATTCATCTCTCAGATCTACTGAGGATCTGAATTTTCAGAGAGCTACTGATCTTATTCCTCAGGTTGGAGGTTCTACAAATGTTGTTGGTGATCCTCCTGTTCTCAAACGCAGTAGTAGAATTATTCAAAGACCCTCTTGGCTTAAGGACTATGTTTGTGGTCTTAATCATCTTGAGGATGGAAGTTCAGCTGCTCCTTATTCTTATCTCCTGAAGGTGTTTCCTTTTGTTCCTTCAAATACTCTTGATGAACATCATCTTGCTTTCATGAGAAAGATCACTATTGAAAAGGAACCTACTCATTACACTCAAGTTAGTAAACATGCGGAGTGGGTGTAGGCCATGCAAAAAAAGAGAGATGCACATAAGGTTAATCAAACTTGGGACTTGGTTTCATTGCCTCTGAGAATTGCAGGTTATTGGATGTAAGTGGATATGCAAGGTTAAAAGAAACCCTGATGGAAGTATTGGACTTTTTAAAACGCATTTGGTGGCCAAATCAAATAGAAGGCATTGATTATTTTGACTGTTTTTCTCTTGTGGAAAAATTGGTGACTGTCCGTATGCTGATTTCTATTGCCACAATTCGAGGTTGGGAGCTACATCAACTCGATGTCAATAATGCTTTCTTGTACGGTTATTTGTTTGAGGAAGTGTATATACAGCCTCTTCTTGGTTATGATAAAGCCAAACCTAGTCAAGTTTGCAAGTTAAACACAGCTTGTATGGGTTAAAGCAGGCCTCGTGCGAACGGAATACGGAGCTTGCTCGAAGTTGTCTCAATTTGAGTTTACAAAATCTCGGTTTGACCACTATTTTTTTTTACTATGTAGGTGAGTGGGTTTCCTGGCTATGTTGGTATATGTTGACGATGTTTTGATTGCGGGGTCGAATCCTTCTCTTATTCACAAGTTGAAGAAATATCTTGATGATGTCTTCTCAATCAAGGACTTACATTTAGCTAAATTCTTCTTGGGTGTGGAGATTTATCGAACCACAACGAGTACATCTCTTTTGTCAACGAAAGTATATTTTTTATATTCTTGCTGATACAGGCTTACAGGATTGTAAATCTGCTCCTACACCATTGCCACATAGGTTACATTTGACTTCTACTGATGGATCCACCCTTGAGCACCCAGATCAGTATCATCATCTTGTAGGTCGTTTGCTATACTTGGACATGATCCGACCTGATGTTACTTATGTCGTTCTATAGTTGAGTCAGTTTGTTGGAGCACCCACGTACCTCACATTGGGATGTTGCTCTCCATTTGGTACACTATCTTAAAGGTACTCCTACTTTGGGTTTATTCTGTCCTTCTTCGGGTTCTCTCACGATCACTGCTTATTCTGATGAGGAGTGGGCAGCGTGTAAAGACACACGATGATCTATTACGTGCTACTGTGTCTTTATTGGCGATTATCTAGTTACTTGGAAAAGTAAGAAACAAAGCATTGTATCTTGTTTGTCTGCCGAGGCAGAGTATCATGCTCTTTGTTGCACAGCGTGTGAGTTGAAATGGATTCGCAATATACTTTTGGATTTCCACATTTCAGTTCACCTTCTTATTGTCGTTAATTGTGACAATAAATCTGCTTTGCATATTACTGCCAATCCGGTTTTCCACGAGCGCACAAAGCACTTAGAAATTGATTGTCATCTGGTGAGAGATATGTACAAGGATGAGCTCGTTCTTCCTACTTTTGTTTTGGCTGATTTTTTCACGAAGATACTTACAGGGAAGAACTTTGTTGGATTTATTTCCAAGATGGGTATGCTTGATGCTTACCATACTGCATCTTGAGGAGGGGATGTTGATACATAGAGGTCGCGTTTAGTATAATAAAGCCGCGTTTCATATTTCTCATATTTTTTTAATAAACGAATGATGTTGTTTGTATTAGTGGTGAGTAGTGGTTACCAACTAATCACTGTATATAAGACATGTCATGTACTTAACATTTAGTTGTGGGAAATACATTTCAGAGCTAAGTTCTATGCTCTGCCTTTACGATATTTCTTTGTTCAATTAGGGATTCAACATATCTCCTTTTAGTTCGATCACCTTCGCTCATTAGCTCGCCTAAAGGTTGAGATCGCCCTATAATTACAAAGATGTCATGTGAATTATTCTTGGACATGCGCCTGGCCATGTATCACGATTGTTATACGTGGGGTACAACACTAGACATATTTGAGTTTTGATTGGGGCTATTTGCACCCAAAATTATTAAGAGTTGATTCATGTGAATCGGGATTCACGTACGTGAATTCTTTTTTTCAAGCTTCACTATTATGCATAAATGATATCATTGTTATGAATATGCACTGATATTTTTTAAATAGTGATGGTGCATATGCATAACTATTAAATTTTTTAAAATAGTAATAATGTTTATGCATAACAGTGATAGTACGTATAAATAATAGTGATATTTGAAGAAGAAAAAATTCACGTGAACTCTGATTTAAAGAAGTTTTTACAAATTATTAAATGCATCTCTCACTTGGTCAAAACATTAAAATAACTATATATCCTTAAATATCTTTTTTTACTTCTCCAAATGATATATAATAATTCATTAAGGATTTTTCTCTTTCAACGTTTTATCTTGAAATTGATGATCAGAGTCCAAATTTTCTATTATCATGTCTACAATCGAAAAATAGAAGAAATTAAATTTAAATGAAAGATAATAACATTTAGAATACATAATGACATTTTAAGAATACATTTTTCACTCTTAGAACAAGTTTGATCAAATTAAATATAGTGACAAATGTACATTAAATAAATTTTCCCCCACTCTAACTTTTTGGAAACTACATTAAAATCTAATTACTATTGGATAAAATACATAGATATTTTCTTGTCATTATATATTCTGTCCTTGAAGGAGGGAGTTGTCAGTAGCTAATTTCTTACCATTATATTTCCTCATAATTAGCATTTCAATTCCTCTTAATTTGTCATTATATATATCTTTTGCAATTTATAGGTACTTAAATCTAGCTAATTACAATTTACAGGATCCCCTAAGGCTCAGCCTACATAAATGGTGAGAATCAATTATTTTTCTGACTATTTCCTTTTGAACAATGATTTTCATGGCTTATTGATGCATTTTTTTTCCAACAATTTGCATGTTTTAAATTTGCAGGATATATATGCATTATCATTATCCTTTTTGGTTTTGGTTTCTTCAAGCTATAGCGAAGTTGACCATTTTAATGTCCTGGATTATGGAGCCGTATGTGATAGCCTTACAGATGACTCAAAAGTAATTGATCTACATATTTTCTTAATATTCTTTTTACATCATTATGAATATATATGCATTTATTAATTTATTTTTCAATGAAGGCATTTTTGGAAGCATGGAATGGTGCTTGCAGTTCCTCAATTCAAAATCCCAGAGTAATTGTTCCACCTAAGAAGATATGTTTGGTAAACCCCATAATTTTCAATGGGCCATGTCAAGCCCAAAAAATTATCTTCATGGTACGTAGGTTAAAGAAATATAATTTTTTTCTTGATTGTTATATTACATAAGTGTAGATGAATGATAAATAAGATAATATAACCAGACTAATTTAATCAATTACACATTCAATCGTTCATCTAAAAGTTATAACAAAAGATATATTGCTATCTCTATATACGTTGATGAAAATTCAAATCCCTATTCACATTGATATGGTCTTATTTAAGTTGGTTGGCGTTGAATGTTTCCTAAAAAGGTGTTTGGTTATGAAGTATGATCAACGACATATCATCCCACAATTACTAGGTTTTTTAAGTGGTATTGGAGTTTGATAGAGTTTTTAAGGCTACAACCTAGATTTGGGTATGTTAATAACCTCCAAATTGTTATATCGGATAAATCTCTTGGCTTGATAGTATCCTTGATCATTTTTGACAAATTGAGTCAATAAATTTGTATTATTTGATTTTGTTATTTCTCGGTAATTGCAGATTTATTCCTGACAAGTACTATCGAATTAAATCAATCCAAGTGGAGTTTTTTTTTTATTTATATATATATATGTAGATATTGGGAACAATCATAGCCCCAAATTCAACAAGCATATGGAATGGGAAGGATGCAAGTGAATGGATGGGATTTAAGGAGGTAAAAGGGCTCGAGATTGATGGTTTTGGATGCATTGATGGTAGGGGTAAGGTTTGGTGGGACCAATCTTGCAAATATCATCCCAAATTGGTAATTTTCCTTTTACTTATCTTTATTTATGGGATGAGATCACCTATTTTATAATTGGTGTTTTATTTTATATTTTATAATGTGAATGAATGACACGTGAAATAAAAAAAAAAATTTAAAGAATCATCATATTCTGGATCCATGTGTTAAAAATTTAGTAGGATGAAACATAAAAAAAATTCAAAAAATAGAACAGGGGAATCGAACCAGTTATATACACACACACACTTGAAGGTTTCAAGCTTACCTACACTCATTCATTGATCCAAGAATTTTTCATGGCGATGACACAAAATAATAGTTGTACAAATCTCTGAATATTACTAATAGGGAGTTTTTTTTTTTTTTTTTATGTGTCATCTTGATGTTGAATTGAATTATGTGTTATATTTTTAGAAGGTGTCCATACAAGTGTCATTATAGATTGTAGGTGTCATCAAAATGTGGAGTTGATTTAAAATAATTTGGATGATGTGTCAACTAATTATATTATTAATATCATTAATTAATTACCAAAAATATGAGAAAATGACTTTTGGTAAAAAAAAAAAAACTCTTGATTAAATACACTATGATTTTTTTAGTAACACTCCTTGAATCAGTTCCATACATGAACTCTATTACTATTATGTACAAAATAATATCTCTAGAGTGGGTCTCATGTACACCCGGGTGCACCGTGCACTCATAGTGCATTTTAGAAACATGTGACTTCTTATACTAAAAAGTGCAACTTAATTACACTGAAGCGTGCAACTATGTTTTGATATTAATAGTTACACGCTTCAGTGTAAATAAGGTGCACTTTTCAGTATAATAAGTCGCACGCTTCTAAAATGCACTATGAGTGCACGTTGCACTTGGGTGCATACAAGACCTAGTCATATCTCTATTATGCATAAAAACTATCATTGTATGAAAATTATTTTTCAAATACTAATAATTTTTGTGCATGGCATTAATATTAAAAAAAATAAAGTCCACCATGAACTCGACACAATTGTTTGTCATAATATTTTATTATATGACGAGTGAATTTATAATAAAAATTTTATGGATTATTATTATTATTAAAAGTATGAAGGTAATAAAAGCATTCAACATAAAATTTAAATTCTTAAATTTCTCAAACAAACAAAAAAAAATATATTTATCTTTTGTATTTTTTAATTTATAATATCATATTTTTTATTATTCTTAAATCACTATAAAATATACTAAAGCACATGTATTTTTTCACACACACATTATATGTATTATTAATAAATATTAATTTTTAACTTTAAACATAATAGACATATTTTCAAGTATGACCTCAAAAAAGGAAAGGGATTTGGTGTTGTACACCCACCATTGAATCACACATACGTGCGGGTGTGTGTGGTGCAATGGTGGGGAGGGTGTTGTGTACGGCACTAGATGTGCATCCCTAAAAAAAAAGTATTGACTCGTATATTAATATTATAATATCTTGAATTTAATTGTTTGTTATGGTAATTTGCAGAAAAATTGCACAAAACTAGCGCCCACCGTAAGTCTCTCTTTCTCATATAATATATATGGTTGGTTTTTTTATGAAGCGTGCAACATCTGCATAAAATAATCGTAGATGCAAATAGTTAACGCAGGTGTTGAGCTCCATAAAAAAATTATATCAAAACTATATATATAATTGGTTTAATTGAGTGATACTTGTGTGCACTAATTGCATATAGTGAAATTTGATTCAATTTTAATTTGAATTAACAAAACACTAGAATTAGGGTGATTTACTTTCCATTTCTTTTTTCATTCCCGAATCATGAACCTTGAACCCGAACTTGAATACTGAACCATAACCTTGAACCATGAATTCGAACCCAAACCATGAACCATTCGGGTCCGGGCGGGTCCAGGGGCGGGTCGGGGTCAAGTCAGTCGGGCTCGGGTTGGGTTCGGGTTGTTCGAAAGTTGAAATATAGTTAAAAAAAACTCTAAAATTCAATTGCACGAATTCTAAATTGGTGCAAATGGTACACACAAATATTTACCAATTTAATTTTGCATAGGGTTAGTTAATATATTTATAAAACAGGCTGTGAAGTTTTCGTCATGCGATGGAAGCAGCGTACGGAATTTGAAGATGATAAATAGCGCACAAACACATATATCAGTGAGAGGGTGCAACAATTTTGTTATTCAAAATGTTGAAATAAATTCTCCTGGAAACAGCCCCAACACTGATGGCATTCACATCCACACTTCTCACAATATCACCGTCCTCGATTCTAGAATAGCATCCGGTAATTCATAAATTATCTCTTGAAATTTGTTCATATTATAAAATTGATATCATTATATTTATAAACTTATATCATTATTTTAATAAACTAACACATATAACAATTAACGATATGATATCAGTTTATAAGTGTAGTCGTATCAGTTGATAAGTGGTATGGTGTTAATGTGTAAAACTTGTTAATACTATGAAATTTATATCATTACACTTATTAACTGTTATCACTGCACTTATCAACTGATACCACTAGCATTTAATATTATGATATTAATTTGTAAATATAGTGGTATCGGTTGTAAATGTTATGATATTAATTTATAAATGTAATGATATAAATTTTATACTATGGACAAATTTTGCCAAATATCTACTCAATTAATAATACAAAATTATTTCTTTTATTTGTGGACATAGCTAAGATATTATTAGTGAACTGCATAAATTTTGTACTCTTGATTGTGGATTTTGCATATCCTTCATGAATATGTTATAACACAAATATCATGACAAATTAATTGTACAAAATCAAATTTATGCAAATTTAAGCAGGTGATGATTGTATTTCAATTGGAGATTACCTTTCTAACATTGAAGTATCGAATATTGCATGTGGACCTGGCCATGGTATAAGGTGGTCAATTCACTACTCTTGTCTTCTAATTTTTCTTTTAATGGACATTAATAGAGTCGGTCCATGTGCATTTATGCACCGTGCACTTAAATGCATTTTAAAATTATACAACTTGTTTACATTGAAAAGTACAATTTATTTATATTAAACTGTGCAATTTTTTTTTCATATTAATAATTGTACGATTTAGTGTAAACAAGTTGCATCTTTCAGTATAACAAGTTGCATGATTCTAAAATACATTATGAGTGCACAGTGCATCTGGGCTGGATGCATACAAGACTCAGTCGGGTATCATGTGCATCCAGATGACCGTGCACTCATAGTGCATTTTAAAATTATGTAACTAATTATACTAAAATATTCAATTTGTTTACACTGAACCGACTTGTACGGTTCAGTGTAAACAAATTACAACTTTTAGTATAATAAATTGCATGATTCTAAAATGCACTTTGAAATGCACAGTGCACCTGAATACATACAAGACTTAGTCTTTTATATATATATATATATATAAATGATTTTCATTTATATTATCTCTCTAACCCATAATATATTTCAAATCAATTGCAGCATTGGAAGTTTAGGAAAATCAGGAAATTATGTGCAAGTCCAAAACATTCGTGTCACTAATTCAACCTTCAGTGGAACCACAAATGGAGCTCGCATCAAAACATGGCAGGTCTGATCAATTTATATATATGTGTAAAATATTTTTAAATACAGTAGAAGTTGGATTAATTTTTGAGATGCAAATTAAATTGAAGGTTGGAAGAGGGTATGTTAAAGATGTGATATTTGAAAACTTGGTATTCCATTCCGTGAAGAACCCCATAATTATCGACCAAAATTACTGTGACGTTAGGGACGCTTGCAAAGAAAAGGTATGCCACTCAAACTTATTTCTTACACAATTATTTATTCTTCTGAATGGGAACTTTTAATTGGAACAAGATTTTTTTTTTTAAAATATTATTCAAATTTAAGTCTTAATCGTAGATTTCTTTTTCATTTTGTCATTTTCTCGAATCAAATCCCAAGACAATTTATTTTTCTCATTTCAAGTCATACAGGATGTCAATAAGAAATGACCGTGAAATTAATAATATTAATGGTGCATGATTGAAAGTTGATATTGTTATTTGTTGCCTTATGCCTTGAAATGAAAAATAAAATTTTATAATCGGCTTATTCTTGGTTGGATTCTCCCGTTTCATTTTTCGTATTTCATTAGTGTTTCACTTTATTAAAAAAATTTAACACATGACCTCTGAATATGGTGGTTCCTCACTTTATTGGATAATTTTTTATTATTTCATGTGTCATTCATCTATATTATGAAATACAAAGTGGAACACAAATTATGAAACAGTTGATCTCATTCCACTTATTCTTGAATTAATTAAAAAAAGGGATTGGGGAATTGAGAAGACTTACTGATAGTACATTTCAGAATTGAAACTTACTAATAGGTACAAAATGATTGAATATTAGTGGGTATATTTACACTTTCGCGTGCAACTTTAGCTACATATACAATCATGTTTGTACATACTAATAATTCGCATCAAAACTTTATACCTCTTAGCAATTTTCCTGGAAAATTGAACCAAACTGACAAAAAAAATTAAAATTAAGGCCAAAATTGAAAATTGTCTAAAATGGTGGACTTAAATTAAAAATTAATCTTAAAGTCGAGTCCTGTCAATATATTCATGACAGTTTCTTGTTCACAATATGTATCATGCAACATAAATGTATTTTTAAACAATATCAATTGTTTTCACTGAACATTTACAGTTGATAATTTATACCTATACTGTTTAAAAATAAACTTTAATTGCACAATGCTAATACAAATCTAAAAGCTATACTTATATTAGTGTTTTTTTTTTAAAGAATACTTAAATTAATTTGATTTGTGTTTATGATGATGAAGGCAACTGGAGTGGGAATAAGCAATGTTATTTACAAGGACATATATGGAACATCCAAATCCAAAGTTGCAATTAATCTTAATTGCAGTAAATCAGTCCCATGCTCCCAAATTTCAATGGAGTCCATATACTTAACATCAGACAAAGCTGGTACAAAAATCAATGCACAATGTACAAATGCTTATGGTCGACAACAAGATGTTATTCGTCCAACTACATGTCTTCTGCAATAATTTATTTAATATATAGCACCTCTACTTAAATTCTCACATTCTGATAACACAAGGAAATGTATATATACATATATATTTTGTGTTTGAATTAATACGTGCATACCATTCTCAATCAATTAATGCATGCTTCTTTTATGTATTATTTTTATTGTTGCCATATGTAGAACGATATTATATGGGTTTTGGAGATGAAGAATGTTTCTACATATATTTAGATGTAGTTCATGCTCTTATGGTCAGCTTTCTCGAGATTTCTTGTACAATGCTTTCATGGTGCACTATACATAATCAATATTTTTAAATGAAAACAATCAATATTGTTCGTTTAGTAAAAACAAGTAATATTGATCAATTAATATTTTTTTGTAAAATAACTAATATCATTTAAAAATGAACTTAATTTATGCATGCATGATGCACCCAATGCATACAAAAAACTGTCAACTTTCATAAAAAGAAAGAAGTTTGTTTTTAGGGGATGGACAAAATTTGCGCAAGACGATCTCACCGTAACCATCTAAGCCGGCAAGGCCTACTTTTCTAGATGATATCTAATACCATACAGCCAAATTGTGACATCTCACCAATTGCTTTTCAACATTAAATTGAGAATCAAAATATCAATCAAATTTCAAATCCCTACCAACATAAATGAATCCTAGATGTCATGTCTCAATATATTAGGGTATGTTTGTTTTGAGCTTAAGGTGGATGGAGCAAATTCGGATGGGGAAAAAGGTGGATGGGGAAAATCCTATGAATAGTAATTCCTTGTTTGTTTTGGGTTGAATGTAGTAGAGATGAATGGAACTTTATGTCAAATCAATTATTTTTAATATGATGATATATTATTTTATTATTGTTAGTTAGTATGATAATGATTGTATGAAAGAAAAGTGTAAGAAAAGTAGGAGAGATAATGAATTATTGTACGGAGTAAGAAAAGTATGAGAGAGAATGAGTTAGTGTAAGAAAAGTAGTGATGTGATAATTTTAGGGTATAGATGTATAATAAAGGTGAATGTGTATTTAGATAGAGAATGAGATGTGAAAATTTGAAAAGTGGACGGGACGGGGGAGGCCCATCCCCCATCCGGACCTCCCCGGCTTAAAACAAACATCACCTTAGGGTAACAAACATGACCTTAGGGTATGTTTGTTTTGAGCAGCTATGGGATTGAAAAAATTTTAATTGGAAAATTCATGAATAGTAAAAAAAAAAGCGTTTAACTTTTGTGTAGATTTAGTAGGATAGGATTGAAAAAAAAAATAGTGAAAAAATAAATGATGTTGAGATTATTTTATTATTAAAAATAGACAAAAACTCGTATGAGATTAACCCATATTCTAACTATTTGGTCCATTTAAGATTTGACCCGTTTAAAACTTGGTCCAACCCGACAAAATTCCCAATTCGCCCTTCCAGATTTGAATTCAGGGTTTTTCAATTCTCTTCCTTTGCGCATCGCCGTCTCCCGTCTGTATTTCAGGGATTTTCAGTTCTCTTCCTTTGCGCGTAGCCGTCGCCGTAGGCGTTGTTATTCTACGGGGTCTGTGTTTTCTTCGCCGGTCGACACACTTATTATACGGGGTCTGTGTTTTCTTCGTCGGTCGCCGTACGCGACCTCGGTAGCCGGATAGGTAGGTAAATTTCTTACTCAAATTAACACTTACATTTTATATTTAGTATTCAGAGGTTTTTGTGAAAATCATCAAATACAATCAGTTAAGCTTCGATTATTACATATCCGGTATTTAATGGTATTTTCCTCGTGAGCTTCGATTACTCACATTATTGCTAAGATTTTCGATCATTAGGTGTTGAAGGGGTTTTTTCATGATTTAGTGTTGTTGACTAGATAGACAACTGTCTCGAAAATTTTCTTAGCAAATTCTCTGTGTTTTTTATTAATTGCATTATTTTTCTATTCATCAACTTTTTCTGAGTTTTTATTTGCTGCATTCGTTATATTTAAGAATTTGTGGCCCGCGATTGTCTTCACCGTAGATAACTTTTGATTCTTGAATCGCATGAGCAGAAATCTTGAAAGAAAAATTCTAAAATTATGGCTGAATCATTATTCGAGTATTTAAAAGAGGTGGTTTCTGGGCTGCAATATGATTCTTGAATCATTTAGTATTTTGATTTATAAGAATTATTGAGCAAAAAGAATTTCTCAATGTTTTCGAGGAATTGGTTGCGAATTTATTTTATGGCTATTAAAGGTTACTTTTGCATCAAAATTTGGTAACATATCAATATGCTGTTAATATGTCTATGATTAAATTGTTTTAATTGTTTGTTGTGAATTTAATAATGGCTTTTTTCAAGTTTTAGAATCGTGGGAGATTAATGTAAAGAGTTAAAACTTAAAAGCACTCAATTCTCACAATCTGATTTTTTTCCAGTATCTAAATCCCTTTTACCTTCATAAACTATTTGAGACAAATATTGTTTTATCCGTTTTTCATATTATATGTTGTATTTCTCTTTTAGTATGACTTCAAATCAATTTTGTAAGCTGCCTATTTGTTTGCCTTTTAATGTTACATAATTTAGTATTTTGCAAAGTTGTTTGCAGATCTGTATCTTCCTTATGACCAAGTGATCATCTGGTGTTCATTATGTTTGCTCTTGTTTCCTAAATTAACTAAAAGTCTGAATTAGGTTGGTGTCTGGATTAAATATTGAATAGACTAGATAGAAGGTTGGTGAAACAAAAATTAACTAAAAGCCTGGCCCAACGATAATTCCACCAAGGAGGAGTGATCCTTCCTTTTCCTTCCCAAAACCTTTGAAGTCTTCTGCACGGAGATATTTCATGCTTGCAGCATTGGCCTATTAATTGTTTGAGGATTGTATAAACTCAGCAATACACACTGGAGGACGTTGAATATGGTTGCAAGTTGATGGCATTTCCTTTCCTTTAGCCTCTGTTTATATGAACAACATGGAGTTTTTCAAGGGTGAAGTATATATTACTCCTGAATTAGAAAAGGTTTGAAACTTCTTAATTAACTTTCGTACCTTCTAAATTATTTTGCATTTGTGTATTTCTGTTGATTTTGAATATATATTTTTCTTAAATAATGGCAGTGGTGCTTCGAGCCCTAACAACTACGTATTGGGCAAGTATTGTTACCAGTGATGTGAATATCAAGAAAAATGAAATGCGGGAAAAGGTGATTGAATTTTGTAAAAAGAATCTTGTTTTAAGAAGAATAAGATTTATTTGATGTGTTGGATTATTAGTGTACTCGATTATTTGGTGAATACTTAGCCATGATTTATTGGTGTATTTTCCATCAAAAGCGATTTCATTGAGGTATGCTTGATTATAGACTTTAATGGTTCCTATACTACATAAACTGATACTTCCAATAAGATATTTAATATTTCTGATTTGATTATTGATACTCTAAAACTCAGTATCATAATAAGTGACTTAAATGAGAAATTTTAGTATTGATTTTTTAGTAGGAACTATGATAATAGCAAACTGAAATGTATATTTTTGTTGAAAGATACTTTGATAAACATATAAGTTTTAATACTCCTGACTTAATATTTGATACTCTAAATTGTATTTTTGATACTTTTATACACTGTACAATAATAAGAGATTCTTGTCCAGATATTAAAAATAGGTATCAAATATTAGTGGGGTTATAGAAAGCTTTGACTAGGATAATTGGTATAGGCATGGGACACGTTGGTAGTACTATTGAGGAAGAAAGTGGGGTTATAGGCATGTGCTGTATGAACTGATTTTAAAAAAAAAAATTCGGACCTAGGCGGCCAGAAATCGTCCGCCTACCGATTTCCGTCTTCTGCACCCTTGCTAATATTAAACACAATTTAATACTGTTTGATTCACTGGCCTGAATTATATCCTTTTGCTAAACATAAAAGTTTTTGATGCACTTGACTATATATGTGATACCCTAGATAAAACTTTTGATACTCTAATACTCTGTACAATAATAAGAGATTTATGTTTTGATATTCAATATATCACTAAGATTAAACACAACATTAAGTGTTGTCAATATGCAATATGATTCATTGGCCTGAATTGCATCATTTGATAAACATATAAGATTTTGATACTCTTGACCAAATATGTGATATCCCGAATGAGATTTTTAATACTATAATACTATGTACAATAATAAAAGATTCATGTTATGACATTCAAAATATCACTAAGATTAAACACATTATTAAGTGTTCTCAATATGCAATATGATCCACTGGCTTGAATTGCATCCTTTTGATAAGCATATAAGTTTTTGATACTCCTGACTAGATACTTGATACTCCAGATGAAAATCTTAATACTCTAATACTCTGTACAATAATAAGAGATTCGTTTCGATATTCAAAATATCACTAAGATTAAACACAACATTAAGTGTTTTCAATATGTAATATGATATTGGGTTGAATTGTATCCTTATGATAAACATATAATACTACTGACTAGATATTTGATACTCCAGATGAAAGTCTTGATACTCTTAACAAATAGTAGAATCTTTCATCTGATAATGCATTTGGGTTGTTTACAGCTTGAATTTCAGCGTCATCCAGTGTAATTGTTTCATCCTTAACCACCATGACTATCTCTTCGTTATTGACAATTCTTGATTCATCCTCAACCACAACCTTTGTCTCCATGATGAGAATTCTATTTTATACCAAAATTCAAGTGGAATTCAAGAAAAAACCAAGGCTTAAAATTTTAGAAATCACCAGAAAAGCAACGAAATTAAAACAAAAAATTAGGGCCAATTAATCAAAAATCAAGCAAATATTCAACAAATAAACATAAAAAAAATTTATACTCTTAACTATATATTTGATACTCCAGATGAAATTTTTGATACTCTTGACCAAATAATCACTAGCAAAATATGTATCAGCCATCACATTTCATAGAAACAATATCAGTAAGTAGAGGAAAATAGGAACAAAATTGAAACAATTTGCACATTCATAGAAATAATGTGTTTGCCTAAGTTGTGTTATAGTAGTGTGGTTTATTGTGTTATAATAGGACAACACAATGTAGAAACAATGTGAACATTCATAGAAACAATGAGCTGCCCATTTCATAGAAACAACGTGTTATACTGGTTTGATTTGATTTGATTTCATAGAAACAATGTGTTATACGGCCCATTTCATATAAGGAGTGTGTTATACTGCCCATTTCATACATTAATAAAAAATCAGGCAATAGTATAATTCCTTCATTCCTAAACTATCTGCCAATTTCATAAACACGGTTTAAACCACCAGCAAGTTGATCCTTGAGACGCAATTCACGTGCAATTCGCATGAAAAGTGCCATATTAAGTTCATTATGGTGTGTCGTAAATGGTCTTGCAGAAAAATCAATTTTGATCACAATCAATTTTAGGAATCACCAAAAAATAAAGAAATTAAAACCACATGGCCAATTAATAAAAATCAAGCAAATATTCACCAGAAAAGCATTGAAATCAAGCAAATTAACACATTACCTCTCTTGTTCTTTCGCGTGAAAAGTAATGAAAATTGCTAGAAT
This sequence comes from Stenogyne calaminthoides, assembly GCA_037126765.1. Lineage (NCBI taxonomy): Eukaryota > Viridiplantae > Streptophyta > Magnoliopsida > Lamiales > Lamiaceae > Stenogyne > Stenogyne calaminthoides. The sequence goes on from JBBCBC010000010.1 coordinate 5,289,127, forward strand.
TAAGTATTTGCTACTCCTCTGGTTTGGAATCCGAAGTAGCTGCATCACTCTCGCGGTGGAATCCACGCGATTCTACACTCGCTAGATTTCGCCCTCCTTTCTTCTCTCTATCTCAGATTCTTTTTTGTGCGTGAATATTTGTTCTTCCGTGTTGTTGAATTCCTGCTAAAATATAAACTGAAACCAAAAATCACCGCTAAACAAAAAATCCAAAAAGGAAAAAAAAATGTTCAGCATAAAATTCGTAAAACGTCACGACAATGCCAGAAAAGTGAGAAGCAATTTTTCAACAGAGAGTAATAGCTAATATTATTTCAAAAATTAAATTTATGGAAGGACAAACCCTAGTATTTTTCGTCTCATCATCCTTGATTTCAAACCCCAAATTTTGATCCCTAACTTCATCTTTCAAATCTTGAGCTTAAAGAAAAAAATCATACACACCTGATTTCTCGTCTCTCTCAATTGGGAGTGGTTCAACATCTTGATTAATCATCATTACAAACAGTTGAAGAAATTATAGCCTCGGCTAGGTACGGAATATATATAGGAAAAAAGGGTTGATCGATCACCCAGTAAATATAAGCCAATAGAAGAACATAATAACCCTAAACTTGAGATGGCCTCCAAATTTAAAAGGAAAATAAAACAACTCCATTGATGATGATGATCCGACTAAAAATTCTAAAAGTTTGAAGCAACTGAAAATTGTAATTACCTGAGAGATCCATTATAGCTCAAGAATTCAGCTCCTCAACACAACAAAATTCCCCCAGAAAAACAAGAATACGGCCATGAATTTTAACGCGACTTTTGTGAACTTTTAGATGAGAATGCGTGAGGTTGGTGATGAAACCAGTGAAAAGAAAAGTAATAATGTATCAAAATGATGAGTAGTTTGTGAAATAGGAATTTTCATACATAAATTGTATATTCTTGCTCTTGTACTCTGAAACTTCACAGTGCCTGGAATACTTCTTATATTCTTTGCTCTGTTCTTGGAGTCAAGGACGGAGCGAGGAAGGGTACTGGGGACACTGGCCCCTTGAGATTTTAAAAAATTTCAGGGTATTTTTTAGTTATATCACATTTATATAGTATAAAAAAATATTTAATTACATATATATATATTTGAATAAAACTAAATTGTTCTACTTGAACCTTATAGTCAATTAGAGAATTTTATTATTGGCGTCAGTTTAGATAAAAATTTATCTACAGTTACTGGAATGGAAGGTCTTACTCAAAAAATAGTTGTCATAATAAAATTCATATTGTATTTCTATTTGTTTATTTGCTTGTTAAGTCATCATTGATCTTACCCGTTGCCACAATCACAGTGGAAATAACATTTTTCAGCAATGCAACTTATCTAGAGTTCACTACTTAACCAAATGAGAGACAAAAATTTTGAATTAATAATTGTTTGGTTTTATACATAGAAAAAATATTTTTCAAAAAGATAGTAAAAAAAACAATCATGCAATATTTCCAAATCATGAAGAGTCGAAGAGGAATGTTATAGTTTAATGTCATGTAATTACGTTTAAAATTTATACTATATAAGTATATGTGGTTTATGTTCCTGTTTTAAACTTTTATTTTCGTACATTTTTTTTACTATTAGTTGGAGAAAAAGTTTTTTAGTCCCATAACTTTCTTGTAAATCCATTTTTCGTCCCAAAAATATTTAACTATTTAATTTTGGTCTCATAGCTATCTCAACTGTCCAATTTTGGTCCCATTTTCGTTGAAAAATAGAAAATTTTGTCAATTTCAATCATGCACAAGTCACGTATCGGTTAAAATTTGGGGTTTCTAAGCTCGTTCGTAGCTGACGTGGACGCTGACTGATAAATAAAATTTTATTTTTTCCGCAACTTAGGAGAAAGTTTATTGTTCTTTCTAATTTTTTAAAAAAGTGAGTTTTTGTTTAATAGTCAATGTCTTTGTTAGCTACGAGCTCGAAAACCCTCAATTTTAACCGACTCGTGACTTTTGCATGATAAAAAAAATTATTTTTTATGAAAATGAGACCAAAATTGGACAATATATATAGTTATAAGACCAAAATTAAACATTTAAATTTTTTGAGGAAAAACAGATTACAGAAAAGTTATATAACCAAAAAACTTTTTTTCTCCTATTAGTCGGGCCCCCCTGATCAAAAATCCTGGCTCCGCCACTACTTGGAGTATTGATAATGGAGATTATTTTTTCTTATTAAAAAAAAAAAAACTACGCTCCATCACATGTGCCCTTTAATTGTGATATTTTTTTTTTTAAATTCGAAGTCGTTTTATTGTGATATATGTGAATCCCAAATTTTTAGGGTTGAAGATGGAACTCCTCACTCCTCCTTTTATGGTGTGCAGTAAGGAATTGTCGTCCGATAAGTCCGTGTTTGGGCACATGAGGTCTCATCCCGAGGAATTTGTCCACCCCGCCATTCCTGAAGTTGAACCGGTTGATTTGACGCAGTCGTTGTTACGGAGGATGAACAGTTGAATGATTGTGTTTATTATCTCATGATTTTGGCCCATGGGAATGTAGTACAATCTGATGATGAATATCTTGATACTGTTATTGCCACGTGTGATGATGTGATTAATGGAGATCACCAAAGGTCATTGAGTCCTTCCAAATCCTCTCTAGCCTCAGAAAAGTATGCAGAATATAAAGGTCTCTAGCCTTAGAAAAGCATGCAGAATATAAAGGTGTGTAAGTTTCTAGCTTCCCAAGTGGCTTTTTGGGTTTCAAATCCTAATCCTTGTTTGTTTAATAGAAATGTGATATAAATTTTAAATCCTCCAAAATTTTACCAATATACTCGTCTTATTTTTTTCAAACACAATTTTCAATACATTATTAATCATCTATCACACACTTTTTAATTATTATTATCTACACAACTCAACACTATCTCCTCATTTTCTACTTTACATAATATCTCTCCTACTTTATACACAATTTCCAATACATAATCAATCATTTATCACATCTTTTTTAAAATCATACCCTACTAAATCCTACAAAATCCATACTCCCAAATATATAGTACAAAATTAAAATACATCTTTTACTTTATTCCAAATCCTTCTTACAGGATTTCAAATTCCCTCAGAGCTAGAAACAATGCCTTTGCTTGTAAAATCCTCAAGCTGGATTTGTGAAGCTGGGAACAAACATAACCTTAAGGATTACAAAATTTAGGTACTCTCCCCCGGATCAACTCCAGAGTGTGTGTGAGAGAGAGAGAGGGGGGGGTGGGGGGGAAGTGTCTAAAAAGCAAAAGAGGAAGAAAACAAAATAGAGCAGATTAATGCCTAAAGTGCCTGACTTGAGTGAAAACAAGTGAAACTCCATACTTGTTACAGCAGTCGATTGCATCGGCATCCCTGATGCTTCCCCCTGGCTCTGCAATTATACCTACACCACTTTCACATGCTTCTTCAACTGCATCGTTCCACGCTGTTCAACAAACAAACTCAACTTCAGATTACCATACTTTCTTTTTTATAAGAAACATAATTTTATTACTTAGAAAGAATAGGGATGAGAGATCCTACAATTTTACAAAGCGGGTGTTTGCAAAAAAATTATACTATTGAAGAATTAATTAAAATTAGTGATTATGGGATAACTGATTAATAGTAAAAGTTGGTAGTGTTTGTAAAAAAATTTAAAGAGAAGTTGATAGTGTTTGCAAAAAAAAATTCATTGTATTTAAAAAGGGGCTTAAAAGCTACCAAAAACACTCCTTTTTCAACTTTTAGCTTATAACTTTTGACAACTTTTTTTTTTTTTGATAACTCGGTATCCGGCCCAAGGACCGACTAATCCGGGGGACCAGAACCCACCGTCAACTAGCAGGGGCCCCACTTCAAGCCAGAGCTAAGCTCTGTATGGACTGACTCATCTCAAGAGTTGATCGCACCTTAGAGGGTTTGAACCTGAGACGTAGAGAGGAGCACACTCCTAAGTCCCAAGCCTACAACCCCTATAGGACAAAGCTAAAAGAAAACATTGTTCCCTAGCTACATCTGACGAAGACAAACCCTTAAAAGAAACCTAACTAACATACCTTTTTTTACAATTATATATTTCTCTACCACTTTTACTACCATATACAATTAAACATTAATACCTCCATGTGGGTCTGACTATATGAATTTCTTGATCAATGTACATATTGACATTTATATTTGATGATAGTCCTGTGAGTTTGCCTATTTTTTGTTTCAGGACACTCCACTTTCCGAAAATCATTTCATCGTGTTAACTTTTAAAATTAAACTCTTTAATCCTTTTTAGTCTTTTGACCAAATACAGTGGGTGAGCAACAGATTTTGTCAAAACCGGTAAGTAACGCGTGGTAGCCAATCAAAGAACTAAAACGTTGAATTTTAAAAGTAGACAGGGTGGAATTCAAATTCGAGAAAGTGGAATGTCCTGAAATAAAAAATGGGCACTTATAGGACTAGAAAAAACATTTCCCCCTATGTTTGAGTAAAACATACACTAATTGTTGCAACTTACCAAATGGGAAAAATGCATCGCTAGCCAATGCAGCTCCCTTTACTTCCTCGCCTGCTTTCCTCATTGCTATCCTCAAACTCTCCAGACGGTTTGGCTGCCCACTCCCCATGCCTAACATACAATTATTCTGCAGAAAACAGAATGTTCAAAAATTAAATTCAAAAAAGAAGAAAAAATAAAAAGATTACTTGAGAGGGTAAAGAAATTTTTTCCAACCTTGGCGATAACAATAGCATTACTCTTCACATGCTTTACGCAAAGCCATGCAAATTGTGCATCATTAAGTTCATTTTCTAGTGGAGCCTTTTCAGAAACAACATTGAACTTAATATCTTCTGGCGTCAGATCATCCGCTTCTTGAGCTAACCACCCACCACCAACTTGTCTTAAAGAGAGCTTTCCCTTATTATTTTTACTTGCCTCTAGTATTCTCAAAGTCTTGGACTTTCCACGAAGTACTTCAAGCCCCTTCTTAGAATACTTAGGAGCAACGACAATCTCATAAAACATACGAGTTTCACCATCTGTTGGACTCCTAAACTCTCGAATATCTTTTGCAAGAGCCTGTCAAAGATGTATAAAAGGTGTTGTTTTCCCTTTAAGAAGACTTCAACATGAAGGATGAACAGTCCATACCCAACCTTGTCTTTAGCACAAAGACAGAGACATAGGAAAGACGAGTTTTTACTAATTTTAATTATATGAATTGAATTTTATATTTTGATACATTTTATAAATTTTAGAATTTGTGGTGAATTTAGTGAACAATTAAATGCTCTATAATTGATTAAGTAATTGTGAGGCACTCGCATACACACTACCCACAAATTCATATATTAATAAAAACATAGGGTAAATGTGATTATTAGTCATTTATCTTACACCCATTTTGATTTTAGACATCTAACTTTTTCGATTTGAAATTTGTTCCTTAACTTCATCAAATTCAATTTTTTGGTTCTTTTACCATTGTAACAGGTAAACTTACCGGTAATCGCTGACGTGGAATTTTCTGGTACATGTCACGTCAGCGTTCACCAGAACGTTTACCCGTTACAGGTAAAATGACCTAAACAGTAAAATTTTGTTAAGTTTACGAATTTCAGAGTTAAAAAAAAGCATGGGTGAAGAAGGCGGCCTAGGCGGCGCCTAGGCGCTAGGCGGCCGTCGGCCGCCCCGATTAGTTCAAAATCGGACCTCCTGGGAGTTTTCACGCCTAGGCGGACAAGGCGCCTAGGCGGCAAATCGCGTCTAGGCGGCCGATTTTTTTTTTTTAAAATTAAAAACACTACTTTTGAGTTCTTATTTTGTAATTTAACTATGATTTTATGTTAATTGGTGTGATTTTTTATTTTTCATGTTGAAAATTTCAAAGTAAAATTAATATCTGAAAAAAAAAAAAAACTAGGCGGCCAAGAAACGCCCGCCTGGCGCCTACCGATTTCTGCACCCTTGAAAAAAAGTCTAAAATCAAAATGGGTGTAAATTATGGGACTAAAACGAATATTTGCCTTAAAAAAAAATAGTAAAAAAATTAATAAAGATAAACTGGCAGGTGAACAAAATAAATTTAATTTAAAATTCTATCACAACTCGTCTCACACAGCACAATTCAAAGCTAAAATTTATCAATATTCAATCCGTGTATAGCACAGGAGAATTACTAGTTTCCACATAAGATTGGTGCAAAAGAACAAGAAGTTGATCTTACCTCATCAACTTCAACATTGAAGGCAACAATGCCACCAAAAGCACTAACTGGATCAGCTTTCACAGCTAGCCTGTATGCTTCAATAATATCATCACGTGATGCTACTCCGCAAGGATTTGTGTGCTTCACAACCACACAGGTTGGCTTGCTAAACTCACAAACACAGTTCCAAGCAGCATCAGCATCTAAATAATTATTATATGACATCTCCTGCGGGAAAAGGATACACTGATTAAAATGATATCCAACATTATTCATGTAGAAGCTACAAAAATATAGGATATGGAGATGATAAAAGCAACCTAAAAGAAAACCATACAAATACAAATAAATCCACTACTCAATACCTTTCCATGGTGTTGAATGGCCGTTGCAATGCCACCAGCATTGACCTCTGCAAGAGACTTATCAACGTAAAATGCAGCCTTCTGATGAGGATTTTCACCATACCGAAGTGAACTTTTGAGGGACAAAGGTATTGTCAGGCCGAGAGGGAACTTATCTACAAAGAAAAATTAATACATCCAATCTTTATGAAACTTCTATTATGCTTCAGAAGTAAGAGATTACGCCATCCTTTTTGAGAAAACAAAAATCTAAACTTAGTTCTAAATTGATTTATAGTACTTTTTCCTAGAAGTTTATTCTTTTTTTCTAATATTGTTCTTTGCTAACAATCATTTCAACTCTTTTGGCTTTAGCAATAACAAAACTCGTTTAATTTTACCTCCTCCAGTCTGCTTCCATAGCCATTTTGAAACTGCAGAATCATAAGAAGCAACATGCTGAAAAGCTTTCCAAGCCAGTCTCATTCGAAATTGCTGATCATCCTGCCCTCCTTTGAGATATTCTAGGAGTGCTGGATAATCATTGGAGTCGACTACAACCAAAACATCCTTATGATTCTGTTGATTAGAAAAGTCTATCAGATATAGATATATGAAACGAAGCATGAGTTTTTTTCAGACAATTAATGTATTGTTGCTTCTAAAACTTGAAGTTGTCACAAGTAATGCTGAGTTGGCTCTGGGGAAATTGCCTTCTATAACAATATATGTATAATCAAATGCTATACCCAACATGCAATATTTGAAGTTCAGATTTCCCCAACTTAAAACCACAAATGATACCCAAGGAGCTAAATTTACTACCAGAAAGATACAAGGCTTTAGAGAGGAATTGAAGTCTCCAAAAGGAAAGGTGTACAAAAAAATGTGATGTTAAATAGAAAAATATATTGGAGAATGAGATGTTTGTTTCATTTGGTCTCTACGATAATTTGAAAAAGGTTTTCTTCGGGGAAACATTACAAGCATTGCTTATGTTTTGCTATCTACACCTGCTAACTAAAATTTTCTGGGTGAACTCAAGTGAAGTATTGAGGTAATATTAATTAGCAAGAACAATGCCCTCTTAAGTATTTTTAACATTGAAAAATCATAGGCTAAAAAGCAGGTAAAATCACAACCTTATCGCGAATTGCGATCTAATTTAAACTTTTAAATCTTGGTAAACAAAACCTCAATTTAATTTTTTTTTTTTTTTTGGAATCGAACCAATGGGCAGATTTGCTCCTTCCTGGAAATAACGTGTCACCTACCGAGAAACGAATAATTAATCGTATTGACATGTTTCAATTTGTTCAGATGACAACAAATAATTAACCGTCATTTTCGGGCAGAAGCGAATGTGCCCGTTGGTTCGAATGGCAAACAATATTTTTAAATTGAGGTTTGTTTACCTAGATTCAAAAGTTTAGATTAGATAGCAAAGGTTGTGATTTTATCTACAAGTAAGCCAAAAACATAGGCATAACTTACTGCTGTAAAACAACAAAAGTTAAGCGCAGCCAACCTTTGCAGCAGCTCTAATCATAGCAGGTCCACCAATATCAATGTTCTCAATCCCATCTTCAAAAGAAATCCCAGAAGATGAAGAAACCTTATCATAGAAGGGATATAAGTTCACCACTACCACATCAAATGTACCTGCAGAGAAATAGCTAGTTCATCATGATAGAATTAAGAAACTACAAATCCAAAGAGTAACTGAACAACTAATACTGTGAAAACAATTAATACGTCCAGCTAATACATTTTAGTAAAAAAACTAATACCATTTAAAAATATAACTTGAGTTGAACTTGCACCGTGCAACTGGTGCATAGAAGTATTTGCCTATCATAAAACACCTAATCTTCTGGAATATCAAAACCATTGAAATCCTTAACCAACATACAATACATAAGAGATTTGATCATTCAGTACAACCTACTTAATAAAGCTAGATTGAACATATTGCTCATCCATATTACATCCATTTCATAGAAGTAACATAGTGATTTCTACAAGAAGTGAATACATAACATAAACTAGAAAAATTCAAGTATTTGAAGTAGCAGTTCAAATTTCTGAAATGTTGCACACTTATATTTGCCAATATGGATTATTTGGCCAATGAAAAAGGGTAAACACTATGGATTATTTGCCAAAAGTCATGAACACATGAAAACTTTTTCTCTGATTATTCCTCTTTCAAGTTAGAATTAGAGTTGGAAGTGATTTAGCTGTAAGTTGGACAAACATATGATGTTCTTCAGTATAATAACTTGAAATTAAAAATTAAAAAATTAAATATGACACAGGACAATCCACAACAGGACACAGCTCAAGTAGAAATCGATATAAATTTAATTAATAATGTGGCTCAAAAAGTATCTTTATATTAGAAAGTCAACAACAGTACAATCCATGGAGTACACCTCCAGAAACCAGCTTCAATTCGAGCTCAAAAGGGAACAGCAAATGGAATTTATTAACTCACCGATTCCATGTGTATTGAGGGCTTCCATGTGATGCTTTTGATCTCTTTTAGCAAGAATACCTCCATGTATACCAGGATGTAGAGTTTTCACACGGCCATCAAGCTGTAAGGGATGAAGAAAGTGTAAGAGAGAATTAACATATCAATATTGTCTGATTAAGTTAAGCGATGATATTTTACCAAAAGAAACGCAGAAACAGCTCAAAAATTATGACAACATGTACTAAATTCTCTATTCTATTAATCTTATTGAAAAAACAGATCCCTATACAGGAAGAATAGCATGAATATATCTGGCAAGCTACTGCATTGAAAGTTTACGAGCAGTCAATATATTAGTTTTTACATTACATGAGATTAGAATAAAAAAATATGAAGTATTGCATGCCAATGATCACTGATTTAGTTAGAACAGAAGAAGGGAAAGAACAAGATTTTGGCTGCAATCAAGTTGTAGATGCAACAGGAAAGACTTTATTTTATTTTTTTCAATTCAGAAATTAGGTAAGAAATATATTGTGATACAAATTGCCTGAAGGACTGTGACTGTGGATAGATAATCAGCATCATAATGCAGGAAAAAAGGCTTACCATTTCAGGAAAACAAGTAAGTTCCTCCACCTTGGTAACCAATACACCAGAACTTTCCAGAGCAGAGGCCGTTCCTCCAGTGGAAACAATTGTGAATCTTAATTTTTTTAACAGAAGACCAGGTCAGTTGGTATTAGGGCAGACGAATTGCATAAAATATATGTATAAGTTGTACCATGAGTAACCAAACTAAAAAGAACCACAAAACATAGAACAATAATGAATCATGTTCATCAACTTTGTTTTTCAATTAAAACAATCAATATCACACTATTAGCCAATTAGCAGGACCTGGAGCAATACAATGCGTGCAAAAAAGTTTGACACACAAAGGTAACTTGTAAACTAGCACAAAATCAATTTTGAAATTGACCAATCATACTTTCCACTGCAACCCAGCTTTGGACCTTTGGTACAACTGACATTATCCTTTTATAACCCAATCCAAAATCATAAACTGATACATCTCTTCAAGTTCAGAGCCTCTTTATGACCATAACCCCTTAATCATCTTAACCACAATTCATACGACAGAATCTTTCAGCTAATACCAAATAAACTACTATCACTCACAAATGGGAACCAGAACATAGACTTGACTTCTCAAACAAATGGCAACAAAGTCCAAACCATGAAATGTTATAATATTTCAACATCAGCTACAAATTATCAGTAGTTCCAGAAAGCCAACAATTTTTAAATAAAATAAAATGCACAAAACTGCAGTCAGCACAGTAGGCAATACCCCCAAGTCCTGCAGTCCAGTGCCAAGCGTAGACAACTCCGTCTTGTCAGACAATGAAATTAGCGCTTGCCTCTTCCCTATACATATCATAAAAAAATGACAAATCAAACGTATTAGAACGATAATAAATTTTCATAACAGATAAGTTAAATTGACGCTCCATCAAATAGCAACATACAGATAAGAAATAATACCAGAAATTGAGGACTTGCGGTCTAGGTTAGGGGTTGAAAGAGTTTCTGCCATAGCTCTAACTCGAAACTTAACTAAATTGTAAACCGACGTCGTCGACTACCAAAAAAATAAAACCAAAAATTAAACCAACAGAACAACGCCAGAAATTCGAAACAAAAGAAATTGGTTGTAATCTCACAAAAATGAAACAAGTAGTGATATAAGTAAATACCAATTGGTTTGAGGGAGAAGTGGTTCTAGCCTGACAGGAAATGGTCGGGTGCGCGGAGCTGACGAGTGAGGAGGTGAGGGCAACGGTGGTGGAAGCTGCGGCGGCGGCGCCAAAAGGCGGCATTCTTTGTGGTTATCACTAAATTACTTTTGAAAGGGTGTGACCTGTGTTTTTAAAGGGCAAGTGTGTAATCAAGTCAAATATTTTTGAAGTATCTAAATCTTTCAATGATTAAAAATAAATTACAACCTTTTAAATATGAATAATATACTTTCCAGTCCAAGTTTCCCACTTTAAATACTTTTAGATCCAAACTCTAAAATTAAATACTTTTAGGTCCAATTATACCAATTATACCCTCAAAACATTTAAAAGAACCGGTCCTCCTCTTTCTCTCTCATTTCTCTATTCACTCTCCCTCTCTCTAAAACATCTTCTCTCTCTAAAACTTATCCTCTCCCTCTCTACACCAAAATCACCACACCACCACCACTAGCCGTCGCCGCTGCGCCCCCACCCCTGCGGAAACCTCCTCCAATGACGCCGCCGCGGCCCGACATCGCCCAAACCTCCCCCAACAACGCCACGGCCCGACAGCGCCGAAACCTCCTTCCCCCAACCCCAAACAGATCCGCCGCGAAGACCACCTGCATGACGGCGGCGGACCTAGCGCGAACACCACCTTCGCGACGGCGGCAGAGGTGCGTTTCAGATGTGGTGTGTTTGAACAGATTTGTATCTATAGTTTGTTGTTCAAATTTGATAGTTTGCGAACAGATTTAATAGTTTGATGTTCAGATTTAATATTTTGTTCTTCAAACTATTGAAGGTTAAAATTAATTTGAGATTTAATAGTTTGTGATTTTTTTTATTTTTTTTAATCTATATATATGTGTTGTGATTTGGTTTTTAAATTTCATTCGAGAGTGTCCTAAATTTCTCTGTTCTTGATTTTCCTTCAGGGTTTAGTGCACTGTGGTTAAAATAATCATTTGATTTGGAGATGGAGGATGATAGATGATTTGGCTGGTTTTCTAGAGATGGAGGATGAGAGATCTGGATCTGGAATTTAGAGATGAATATGTTCATCAATTGATTATGGGTGAGAGATTTGATTATGCATGTTTTTTTTTTTTTCAGTTGCTATTTTTTTCTGGGTTTCTTGTGCTTATACGAGGAGATTATAGATTATGGGTGATCCTATTGAAGAAATTTGGTGATGTGTTATTCAGTCATGAGTTTTTGATTGTTGACTTTTTGAAGATTTGAAGATCTGGGTTTCTAATCATGCATATATTCATGAATTTATGAATATATGCATATTATTTTGCATATGTGCATGTAATTTTATGCACCCGTTCATGTTGAAAGATAAGAAGATGAAGTTTTTGGAATTCTTTTTGTAAAAGGGAGATGAAATTAATGTAATTTTTTTAGATTTTAGATATGTAATTTATTATATTTTTCTATTTAAATATGTAATTTTCAAATTAGGAATGAACAATGCATATCTTTCAATTTTTGGTTTATCATTAATTCCTGGTTTATCATCAATTCCGCATTAAACTGTAATTTGTTATAAAAATAAATTGTAATTGAAATTAAAATAAAATACAAGAAAAATTCTGGTACAAGTAGCAGGTGGGAGGTGGAGTGCAGCAGGTAGGCGTGTAATAATTACATGGGGAAGTGTGAAATTGGGGTTTAAAATTGCTGACTAAAGGAAGGGTAAATTAGTCTTTCAATCACTCATTTTGGACCTCTAGTATTTTTTTCTAATGTTTGGATCTATTAGTACTTATTGGGCTCAAAATGGACTGGAAAGTCACTCTCTCTTTAAATATTATTGTAAGTAGGCTTATAACCCATAGTATATTTTATATCCGTTTCTCTTACGTGATAATTAAGTAGACTTTTTTTTTATGTAAAACGACGATATTTGGATTAAGATATATATTATATCGATTGGTCACATTAAATCAGAACACATAAAAAATTATTTGTAAGTGTAACTTGCAATAATATTTAAATGTAGTGATTTATTTGCAATTATTCAAAGGTTTAAATTAGATTGCAATTGAGTGTAAAGTGGTGATTTTATTTGTAATTTAGTCTTTTGATTTTAAAAACCTCCAATACGTAATGAGAATTATTATTTTTTATATAAATAACAGTATTGGTATGTAGTTTGATTATTTTTAACATTTTCTTAAATATACCGTTAATATTTTTTATCATATAAATCGATGCTCCCTTGGTGCCTCTTTTATTTGAGACAAAAACTTGTGTGAACTCGGTTGTTTTAATATCGTTGTAATGTATAAAAATTATCATTTTTATACATAAAAAATATTACTATTATGTATAAAAACTATCACTGTTTAAAAAATATAAATAAATAGTGAATTTTTTTGCCCAGAATAATGATGATACAGACATAATGATGATAAGGTTAATGATGTATATTCAAATAAGAAGAAGTGTTGCTCTTTATTTGAATATTTGTCAAAAAAGGTTTGTCACAAATTTAATTGAACATATTTACAAATGACAATAAAGTGTATTTTTCTATTTTATCTATATCCATGGAACATCTACTTTTTTAACATTAAAATCAATTTTACATCGTTTAATTTACAGAAATGACATTAGTTCAGCTAAGCATAACGTGGTTTTGCCAATTGCCTTAATTTTTGTTCGGCTAGTAGTGGTTGCAACAATAATTATAAATATAAATATAAATATTTTTTAAAATGTTCAACTTTGTTGTTACTTATCAGAATTCAAATGAAATTTGGGGAAGAGTCGATTAGTTTGGTTCATGAAATGGTTTGTTTGTATGAGATGGTCTCCATATTAAGAGCTCTAATAATTGTAAAAGTCTTTCTTATGGATGGCACTGTCCTCTTGTGCAAAAAAAAAAAGATCTCGTGAAAATGTTATGAGTGTTAATTAGTTGGTGGTTGGAGAAGAAAATAAAAAGTTGGCAAATGAAAAGCAAAAAAGAACAGAGACAAGTAAGATTGTGAATTTATATTACAGGGAACAAACTTGACTCGATTGCTGATGCGAATGAGGATCGTGGGCTCAAGAATACGTACACTCGGTATCGGTGAGTGAGGCTCAAGGCAGTGGCTTAGGCCTGTGGAAAACGGACAGCAACAAGATGCGAGATTGATTTGTCCCAGAAATATCACAACACTCAGCAAGATCGGCAAGATTGTTCCAGAATTGTCAAGATATCGCATAGTTGACAAGATTGTTTCAAATTTTGGCAATTACTTTTAATTATCTGTTTATATTTATGTTTATCGTTTAAATTTGGTGCACCTAGTGTTAGGATATTTTTCTTCTCTTTTATATTTAAAAGTGTGGAATTAGAACTCTTTTTTTATCGAATAATACTTTACAAATTTAGAAAATTCTTGTTGTTCAATCGTTCTCCTGCTGACCTAAATCAAGACGTTGATTTTATCGTATTTTCAATCCGTGGCTCTCAACAATTGCATGTGACACACGCATGACAAAACCGACTTTTTGGGCACTTGGAAGGTTGTCAAACGCTAGGCTAACTAATTTGATCTGACTTGTGAAACTTTAAATTTTGGTCTAGGGTCTATGATAGTTGAGTGAAAGAGAGAATGAATTCTTACATTTATTAATAATGTTTTAGGCATTAAGGGTACATTACATGTGTGTTTTCATAATCGGACGACGGGCAAACTAGATTGAATATCGGTTGGCGTTCAACCGATCGAATCGGAGGTTCAACCGTTAAAATGATCATTATCAATATTTTAAAATATTTTTTATATTACATTAAAAATAAAATAAATGTGCACTTATAAAATTTAAAATTATATATTATAAGTTTCACTTTGAAATAAACACAATAGAATCATAGACAATACAATATAATTAAAATTAGGATGATAAAAATAAGAATTAAGTTTTAAATTAATTAAAAAATTAAAAAAATAACAAAAAAATGGTTCAACCGATTTTACCGATTTTGACCGTTTTTTTTAGGTTCAAATTTGGGTTTTTTCGGTTTAACCATAAAAATAATTTTTTGAAGGTAATCAATGGTTCCACGGCCGATTCCCGGTTCAACCCGATTCTGAAAATTGTGCACTACACTATTTATATTGGAGTATCTCGATTAAAAATATATATTCCAAGTATAAATAGCAAAAAAACGAATGTTACTCAGTGTTTTCATAATCGGATCACCGATCAAATCAGACTGGGTACCGGTTGGACCGGTCGGATCGACGGTCCAACCGTTAAAATGATTCCTATTAATTTTTAAAAATAATATTCCCTATTATATTAAAAATAAAATAAATGTGCATTTATAAAATTTAAAATTATAAATTTATAAGTTTCATATTAAAATAAACACAATAAAATCAAGACAACACAACACAATTTCAAGTATTAAATTTTAAAATTAGGATGATAAAAATAAGAATTAAATTTTAACTGGTTCAACTTGTTTCCCAATTTTTGACCGATATTCAACTGTGAAAATGATTTTTCGAGGATAATCAGACTGGTTCTATACCGGATTTCCGGTTAAACAAGCTGATTAAATCGATATTTTAAAATACTGATGCTACCAGTGGCGGATCCAGGAATTTATAAGGGGGTGGGATAGAAGAAAAAAAATTAGACCAATAATATTAAATAAAATAAAATATTTTAAATGTTTATTGAACTGTACTCGAAAAGACTTCAAAGCATAAATTTCATCATCAATTGAAAATATATCTACATTGTATAAAAAAAATAAAGAGAATAAAAAAAATTGCTTGATCAGCCTTGAAAATTGAGTATGAGTGTTTAAAAAATAAAATTAAGAATAAAAAATCTCAAATTTTCCTTAGACTCTAATTCCCTGCTCTTGGTGAAAATAATTTTTTTTAAGTAAAATGTTTGTTTTTTTTAGATAAAATAAAAGATTAATTAAAATTGGGTGGACATGTAGTTGTTTGTTACTCCCTCCGTCCCAAATCAGTTTTCACAGTTGACTTTTACACGCGTTTTTACGAGCAAATTTTGTATTAATAATTAAAATGATAAAGTGATTTTTAAGGAGGGGAGCCTCGACTCATCTATCATACCCCTCCTTAAAAGTCACTTTATCATTTCAATTACTAATACAAAACTCGCTCGCACCAACGCGTGTAAAAATTAACTGTGAAAATTAATCTGGGACGAAGATAGTAATATTTCTACAGGAATGAAGGAATATTAATGAGTTTTAATTGACTTTATAATTAGAGTGGGCTGATATAATTAATTTTTGTGGGCTGATGGACTAATTAAAATTTTTTTGTATATAATAATTACAATATATAGTGAGCTGGGTGAGTTCAACTCAACCTAGCTGTACCCATGTAAAATCATGCAAAATTGAAAAGGACAACATATTTTTGAATTAGTTTAGAAAAAGAGACACACTTGTTTGAGATAGTTTCACAGTGAAACGAAATATAATTTGAGCATTAACACTTTAACACTTTGATAGGAATGGGTGTGATTTGTGCTAGATTATCTTAAAATAATATGTTTTCCACGAAAAAGTAGGGTAAATATATTTCGCACATATTCCGAGACCCGAGTGATTATTGAGAACTTTAACATGTTTTAAAATACTTTAAAAAAGGAAAATAAATTTACTTTTGCTTTCTGGATGTTGTCAAACATCATACAGACAAAATTTCAACAAATCCATCTCAAAGATGACAAAATATAGGATGAACAAATTTCACGGCGAAACTGATTTAAGAGTGTAATTTATATTATTAAAGAGTGTGATTATACAATTGAAGAGTGTGGTCTTTTATTATAAAGAGTATTACTCATAAAAATAAAGGGTGTGACTTATATTACAGCAAATAGTATAATCGTGATAACTGAAGAATGTTACTGATATTACTAAAGGATGTAATCGTGATAACTAAAATGTAAAAATGAACTAGTTTCATAGTAAATAAATTTCACAATATAGAACTCCTCAAAGATCGCATTTCACCAAAGAAAACAACTAAACTCAACTATTCAACTAAAGCACACTATAATTAAAACCAATGATTTCATAACGGTTCAACCGGTTGAAGCGGGAACCGCAAACAAACCCGGTCAAAAAAGCCCTAATAACCGCTTTTTAGGTTGAACCGGTCAAAACCGGAAAAAATCGGTTCAACCGGCGAACAGCCTAACTGGAAAAAACCGGTTTTCACCTTTTTTTTTATATTTTTAAACTACTTTCTCTCACATTTTCCTCAACACTTTTGATGTGGGATAAATGTATGAAATTAGGATAACCCTTTTATAATACTTTTCTCTCACATTTTTTCCAACACTTTCGATGTGGGATAAATATATGAGGTGTGATAAAATGAATCAAGGTCCACATTCACCCCTTTTATAATACTTCATCTTACATTTTTCTTCCAACACTTTCGATGTGGGATAAATGTATGAGGTGAGAATAATATGAACCAAGGTCCAACTTCACCCCATTTTATAATCTTTTCTTTCACATTTTTTTCCCAACACTTTTCGATGTGGGATAAATGTATGAGGTGAGATAAAATGAACCAAGGTCCACATTCACCCCTTTTATAATACCTCATCTTATATTTTTCTCCAACACTTTCGATGTGGGATAAATGTATGAAGTAGGATAAATATATGAATAAAGTTCCACCTTCACCCCCTTTTATAATATTTTCTCTCACATTTTCCTCCAACACTTTCGATGTGGGACAAATATATAAGGTGAAGTACACTTTTCCCCTTTTATATTGTTTTCTCTCACATTTTCTTTTAACATTTTCAATGTGGGACAAAATTATGAGATTTTATTTTCTCTTACATTTTCTTTTAATATGTACTTGATGTGGGATAAAAATATAAGGTTCACTTTTCCCTTTTAAGTTACTTTCTCTCATATTATTGTATTGTTTTTTATTATGACCATGACTCAATTGTGTTTTTCTTAGATATGAAAAGTTATAAGATATATGTTTAAATTTTTATAGGTGTATATTTATTTTATTTTTTTAACTAAATATAAGAAATATTGAAAAAAATTAGGCAAAAAATCATTTCACGGTTGATTAAACCGGTCCGACCCGGTTGAACCGGTCCGATCGATTGAAACCCGAATTGAGGATCCGACCAGTTGAACCATTTGACGTGGGATGGGATTCGATTATGAAAACATTGATTAAAACTCATTTGAAAATGACAAATTACAAACTTAACGCTTATAAACTTTTTAAAATAATTTATAAATTATTTGAAATTATAAATTTTCTAATTTTTTTTTTTTATAAAATAAGATGTTTATAAGTTCTTAAAATAAAATTTTTAAAGCTTATAAGCTTCCAAAAAATAAGTTAAAATATCTCAACTTATTTTACAAAAAATATAACAGCTCTATCACATCCCATCATCCCAACCCGGACCGACCCAAACCCAACCCAAGCATCTCAATATTCAAAAATGAAAAAAAATTATTTTAAATTATTAAAAAACTTATAAGCTTTATTAGCCAAACACTTTAACAATTTATAAACTACTTAAAAAATAAGACATTTTATAAGCTCTTAAAACAACTTATAAGATGTTAGAGCTTATAAGATGTTTAAAACACACTTAACCAAACAGCCCTTAATCGAATTAAAAGTGATGAATCCTGTTGGAATAACATGATATTTCTAAACAAGGTGACATAGTGCACCTATCTATATCTAATTCAATCAATGAACAAATAAATACAAACCCTAAAGCAGAGATGTTCAGTTTAAAGAGAAGAGAATCATGCTACAAAAGCCAAGCAAACTCCAACTAACTAGAGGTGGATACAACATAATTGCATAAAACAAGACATACTTGATTTATTGAATAAAATGCCCATTTCCTACATACAAAATATGTTGTTTACTAAAGCAACATATTGGGCGCCCAAAAGTACAAACTAAAATTGAGGTTGATGCAACGGCAAATATAACATAATCAAGAAGACAGCTTCTGAATTGACATTTCCTTGAGAGACCGGGATAACCTATGGAAAACTTTGAGGCTGTGCCCTGTTTTATCCTGCAATTACCAACATAAAGGAAAAAGATTATTGTTGAATAAACAAAGGGATAAGGATGTAATTCTATCAATCACAGTAAACAACTAAACATCAGTTTTAGATTGCAACACAAATATTCGCAGCAAAATTAGATATTTATTACCAAGATATCAAGCATGTAGACAACTAGAAAAGAGGTGGTATTTTGTTATTATAATAATGATTCCCAAACAGTACTCAACTATAATAATAACACATAAAAATGAACATTACCAAAATAAGAGCTATGTAAATTGTAAAACAAGGCCTTAACTTCTCAAAAACACCAACATTATGCACAAACATGGCAAAATGGTAGAGAACTCCCTTTTGCAATATTACATGTCAGCCAATGAAGATCAGGGAGATGTATATTAAATTACAGGAAAATTGGTCTAACCTAATCTTTTTGCCAGAAAAGGGTAAGACAATTAAAAAGAATTAAATAATTTAGCAAGGAAAATTCAGATCACACGGCATATACCTCGTTAACCGATTCAAGTCTTTCAAGAACTGGAATTAATTCTCCGCAAAGTGAATGCAGGTCCTCTTTAGCATCAAGGGGTGTGCCAAATGAACTGGAGAGAGAAATTGCATCAGTGAAAGAGATATTGAGATAGCAGCACATAGAAGATATATGCAGAAAGTTGTACCTATCTTGGAAATGGGCAAGCATAATGTTCATCAAATTTTGTGCAAGTAAAAGAATCAGCATGATAAGCTGACTCCTGTGACCAATGATCCGGCACATACCCACCGTAGCAATGTATCTCCTACACAGTGGAAAAGAATGAATTTTTTTTTTTAAAAATGCAAACTTAACACTGTATGTCCATCACGGGATAAGTTTACCTTCTAAACCTCAGTCAACCAAGCAATTGATAAAACAAAAAATTGTTGATAAAGATCAAATAAAAAATGGACCTTTAACATTTATCACGAAAAAGAACACTTAGCAATCATTCTTCATTGACAAAGTCTTGTATGCCATCATGTGCATCATGCAACTCAAGTGGATTTTTAAACAGTATTAGTTGTTTTCACAGAATAGTATTAGTTGTCTTCACTGAACAATATTAGTTGTGAACAATTGCACCATTCAACTGGTGTACAAGAGACTTACTCTTCTTCTTTTAGCTATGAGTGGGTACATTTTGTTCAACTTTTAGAGTTTCATATACGAAAAAATCCCACAACAATAGACAAACATGGAAACACAATTAGGCATTTGCTTAGTAAAATAACAAGCTATCATTATTACTTTCCTGAAACCCAATTATGTCGCAGAAAATACTTAATTTGAATAACCAGAGGTTATTCATCCACACAAAGTAGTATCATAATTACTCCACATTTTTTTATTAATAAGCGAGGATTTTAAAGAGTCCATCTGAGATCTCCATAGATAGAATCAGAGAATTATAATATGTCAGCACATTTAATTACCCCTTCTATACCCCTCAAAAAAAAAAATTACCCCTTCTATATGTAATGTGATCCAGTAACTCCAACATATCAACCAACATAGATAGACATCCTTTATTGCATTGTCCATGCGCATGTGCGACTGTGTGTGAGCGTGAGAGAGAGAGAAAGAGAGAGAGAGAGAGAGAGAGAGAGAGGGGGAGTACAATACCTTTTTTGTATATTTTCAGAGGATGAAGCATAATCTTGAGATACAAACAAATTGATGATCTCATCAACTTCTTGTCTTGATAATTCATTGATGTCTTTAATCTAGAAAACATATAAATTTATCGAACCTTTAATTTATCAGAAAGTTAAACAATATAACAAATGCTAGTAAATGCTAATAATCATATCCTGAACCTTGTTGAGCAGCAAATATTTTTCCTCCACAGCTTTTTCAAGTGCAGTTGCCAGGTTACCAAGAAAAAAAACAAGCAAAGCCAATGTGGGTTGCTGGGATGCATTAGAACCATCTGAAACCTATTGGAATACCAAAGGAATCCATCATTTTGATAATTAGTTCTAAGAACGAATGCAGAATTATTAGCAGCCCAGAATTTTACTTACCTGCAGCCTTAGAGACTTCTTTGTAACAAGAAAATAAAGGTAGGTGCTCAAACTAAAGCAAAGGCGAGATATGCTGACATCAACCTTCTGCTGAATCTGATACATTAGTAGAAAAACCAAGAGAAATAATTAAACTCATACACCTCCTGCAAAAGAGTATGCTTGATTTGGGATTTGGAATTTCGAAATCTAGATACTGTTCTTATTTGGGATTTTAGAATCCGGTTTTTGAAACCGATATATCAACCCCTACAAATATCTGTAAACCCTGTTATACCTTTTTTTCTCCATCACACTCTCCAATGACTTATTAATAAAAATAAGATTGTTTTTTCTCTTCTTTTATTTATCATTTTCACTCACTTCTACAGCATCCAATAAAACACATTAACTATTACACAATCATTATAATTACAACTAACAATAATACAATAATACAACATCAAACATTCTTACACATTGATTTGACATAAAGGTATTTACCCCAAGTAAATCTCAAAACAAACACACCCCAACAGGATTTTAATATCCACTAGATTTTAAAATCCAGATTTCAAAATCGACTAAATCCTAAATCAGGCATGCCCTAAAATAATCTACTGAACTAGGATGGAAGTTTAAATTACCTCTGATCTGATAGATTGTAGTGAAGAGAAAATGTCTGTATCACGGGAGAAAAGAGAGACTATCATCCCAAAGAGCCCTTGAACAAATCCATATTCATCAGTTTCTTCATATGGCCAAACCTTATCAATACAATTTAGATTATAGTCAGAACATTTCAACAGGAAACTATACTGTTCAGATGCATCTGTCGAACAAGTTGTAGGACAAGTGAGTATATTAATGCCTTAATTATATCATGTATATGAAAATTTGACAACACAAAATCGATCATAAATTACTGCATGTTTAGACAGTCTGATTCATTGCAAACAATAGTATTACAAATAGAGACACGCCAATTATTGCCATATATTTAATGTTTAGAAACAAGGTTTAGTAAATTTATGGGGTTTTGTTACCTTGCTAAGTATACCGACAACAAGATTGATTAGTTCCATTTTTAGTTCATCATCATCAGAAATATCTTCTCGCAGAATTTGATCAAACAGCAACTGATGACCTTTAACGAATTCCACGATTCCACGGACAACTACATTCTTCATCTGCAGACACCCAAGGGATCAAAAGGATGAATTGGGAATAACTCGTGAGACAATGGGGAAGAACGACAAATGTGCATTATTTTAAGCGCACTAACCAAGATAAAGTTAGAAGTAAAAAAATAAAACTAAAATAATAATTTAGAGTTTATTAAAATTAATTATAAATTCTCTGGAAGGCCTATGATACCTCCCATGTGAGGTATCATAAAATAGCACCAGCCAATTCCGCGTCAACCTTTCCTTCAATGCTCACTAATTCAGTGTAAATTTAGGATATTATAATTTACAGTTCCAAGTGTTCAATTCATCCACAGAGACTTCCATAAATTGAATTATATATTCAGAGCTTTTACAGATTTCTAAAGATTATTTTAATCTTCAATATGTAAGCACATTATCTTCTCTCTATAATAATCATAAATTCGCACAACAGTGCTTGAATACATGGCGAATAATGTTTAAGCATTGATTTATCCCTGTCTAAACCAACCAATTTTTAAAAGGAAACAGGCTCATGAAAATGATGAATCAGTCACTAGCATAAATCATGGTGATATATCCATTACAAACATTTGCTGACTGGCCTCACCTCAAAGAACTCAGACGTATCAACCAGCGAAGTTAAGGAAAACAAAAATCTCAGAGTTGGAGCAACCACCATTCGCTGTTTATCAACATCAAAGGAATTTTTCCCCATCTTGGTATCAAGACGCCTAAAATTTCCCTGATGCATGATTAAAGTATATTTCAGGTCAAACAGATAAAGTTACAACTACTTGCTCTAAAGACAAGTAGAAGGCATACCTTAACAGGAAGTTGTAGAGCTTTGCATGAAGCAATATGCTGGACAGAGCTCATTGAGAATAACAACTGGGTGCCCGACTTTCCATATTTGTGGCTGATTCTCAGCAGCAAAGATAGTCCTGCTTCAAGGGTGCAGAGGCGCTGCATAGAATCTAAAGAAGGCCCACCCTCCTGAAAACCAGTAAGAATTAGCATAGAAAATTAATACACACACATATATAATTATATATGTGTGTGTATACACATATATCATGTTCAGAACAGCACCGACACAGGCAAACATGCATAGCTTAGAATTCAGGTACAACTGTTTAATGCATACACAATGCATTTATATATGTCTGGAATAAATTGCAAAATTGGTCCGTATCTGTTGGGTGTTGGCGATTTCAGTCTCATACGAATTGATTTTCTCAATCAAGTCCCATAACTTTTAAAATGGCAATTTTAGTCCTATATTGCCAAGGTTGAATGATTTTTGCACGTGTTGCTCATGTGAGCTGCCAGAATTCCATGTAGTAACCAGACTAATGACTTGGCATACCTTAATGAGACCCCAACATATTAATTTTAATTAAAAAAAATCACATATCATTTATCGTCCTAAAACAAAAACTGTCAATTTCGGACTAAAATTGCAGAATTTTATAAGTTTTGGGACTTAATTGAAAAATTGATATGTATGGGACTAAAATTGCAAGCACTCATAGATATGGGACCAATTTTGCAATTTACATTAAATGCATGCATATACGCATATATGTATGTGAACATGAAAGATGATGTCATTACCAAAAAAAAAAAAAAATAATAATAAGTCACAGTTCATGATAATGTCATGGCAGTTACAATTTTGATTTGTGATCACTGATGCTTGATAAAAAAAGGAGTTCAACTTTCAGAAAAGTCAAGAAGAAAGAAATTGTAAAATTGACATAGTTTTTTTCCCCAAATATTCTGAATAGAGCAGTAAGATTGAAAAATGAAATTGTAGAGGAGGTTTTTCATGGTCTAAAGAAAAGCCTCAGCGCTTATCAAGCTTCTGGTTTCTATTTCTAAAACGACTATTGCCTTGATGAATCTTTTATACATCACTTAACCAAAAAAGTTCTTGTTATCATCATATCATCCCTTTCTTCTTTTGGTTTTCCAGCATGAGGTTTTGTAAATAGCAAAAAACCCAGTATCAATAAAGAAAGAATATGGCCGTACAGTGCAGTGTTGCATTGAGTTAAATCATAAAAAGTACTAACAAGGGTATGTAAGTCGATTGAATCAATATTGCATGTCAAAATGACAATAAAATAAAATAAATGGTTATAAAATGATAAGATAACCTACATACTTTGAGAATATAAAAAAAGGGCCCTGTACCTGATATGAAAAGTTACTAATACTCATGAAGCAACTCCTCAAGAAACCTCTGGTGTCAAGTTGATTCAAAAAATACTTCTCATGATCTATACAAATCAGTGCATCCAAGACATACAATGACATTGTTTTTACAGATTCACTGCCCTGAGTAGCATCTTTTATGACCTAAATCCAAAAAGAAAAAAAAAAAAATCATTAGCAAATCTAGACCAATAAAAAGATCATGATAATAAGAGAGAGATGGAGAGAGAGAGAGATTTTCAGGAGAAGAGTTTGAACCAAGTTAAGAATAGGCTGGTCCTCCTTTTTCAGGATAGCAAAGTTTGCATGAGCCAATTCAGCCTGATCTTTATCAATCTGTTAAAACATGTGCTTTGGTTCATATATACAATTGAAGAATAAGAAATGAAAAATTTAAGATGTGAAGTTTTGATACCTTTTCTAGATCCAGTTCTTCATCTTCTTGTTCATCTGCTGACAGGAGTTTGCAGAATTGTTGTTGGAACATCTGAATCAAGCATGTGCGGCAGTATTGGAAATAGCTCAGAAGCAAAAGCATATTGGCTGGATTGAGAATAACAGATAAGGTGAAAACTGTTTCCATTTCAGGAAAATGGCAAAGTAGAGTAATACTCCCTCTGTTTCATATTAAATGTTGCTTTTGAGGTTTTGTATAGAATTAAGAAAAATAAAATTTTGACAGACTTGCACATCAATCAATCTTTCTTTCTCCATTTCTCTCTCCATCAAATAGTGAGGAAAAAGAATATTTTCCAATAAAAATAAGATTTTAGGGATACATACAGGGAGGGAGAAACGTAAAAATAGCTAAAACAACAAATTCAAAACAAAATTTAACCTCAAAAGCGACAATTAATATGAAAAAAAGGGAATAATATTTTAGTCAAATTGTCAATACCGTCTTCTCAATGCTTCGAAGATTCATAATAGAAGAATGGCCAGGATAAGCTTGAATAAGATAGAGTGGCAAGCCCCATTTGGTAATTGCCTAGTCATAATAATGTCAAGACATGTGACGGCATCAGAGGTTAAGCTACTAGGGAAGACAAATCTCTCATCACGTAGCTTTGCCATGCACGTGAGACCAACCTTCAAAAATACAATAAATAATTAATATACAAGAAAATAAAAAACATAGACATGTGGAAAAAAGATGACACAGAACACCAAATTCAGCAGTACGTCACTAACCTGTGTCAATATATGTGCCATTTTCAGGGTACAGTCGGGAGAACCAGAAAAATTCAAGGAAGCATCCAGCAATCTGTTCATATGGCTCTAGAGAGTGAGTTAAGGATTCGGGTATAAGTGAATCAAGCCGGCTAACAAGCTATTCATGCTCTACTCGGAAAAAAACACGAAATCAACTCGAGTTTGAACTCGAGGTACTTGAGTAGTTCTCGAGTTCGAGCTCAGCAGTACTGTCTCACAAGGCTTGCGGATCTATTTAAGCTCACATAATTTTACTATTTTACACCTCATATGCTAATTATTTACAAATATACTCTTAATTATAGGTAATATAAGATCATCTAATTAACGTTATGTATGCTATCGGGTCGAGATCGAGTTTGATTGACACTACTCAACTCGACTCATTTACACCCTCAGCTAAAGACCATGTAACAGGGCATAACAGAGTGGAGAGATTTACTCACTGAAACAGTACATCGGATCGGTTCTCAAGTAATAAAATCCTTTGAGATGCTGAAACCTGAAATGAAAAAACAAGAGCTGAAAAGATTATCAATAAATAACTAAT